>ML798491.1:180928-197363 GCA_009831015.1 Picea engelmannii | reverse complement strand
ATAAGCATGTCTAGGAAGGGTATGCTATTGTTATCTTCTAGTTCCATGGTGAATTTAATGTTCTCAGAAATTCCATTGAGGTGCTCAAAGAATCTGTCTAGTTCTTCTTTTCCATGAGGCCACTTGACGTTGGTATCGTCCACATACCTTTTCCATCTGGATGGTTTGAGGGGGTATGTTTCAAGGGCATTTTTCTCAAACTTCTCCATGTAGAGGTTGGCTAAAATTGGGGATAAAGTGGATCCCATGGCTACTCCGCTTGTTTGTTCGAAAAACTCTCCTTGGAAGCTGAAGAAAGTTGATTTTAGACACACTTCTGCTAGTCTAGTTGTTTGTGGGTCTGCTACCTCCTTTATGACTTGAATGGCCTCATGTAGTGGGATCTTAGTAAAAAGTGAAACTACATCAAAGATGATGAACATATCCTTTGAATCAATTTTCTCCTCTTTTATGAGTTCCACGAATTCTCTTGAATCCTTGATGTATGAGTATGTTTTGCCGACTAATGGTCCTAGGATTCTTGCCACGTATTTGGCTAGTTCATAGGTTGGGGAACCGATTGTGTTGATCTTAAGAGAAGCTCTGGAAATAATCAAGCACATAAATTCTTAGGGAGTCCATAAATTCTAGTTGTGATTAGGCAGCTTGGGGTTAATCGTTTTTTCATCCATTCGTCGAGGTTGGAGACTTTAATGGCCTTCTTGACTTCTTTGATGACCTTGGATATTGGGTTGTTGTCTAGCTTCTTGTAACTGCCATTCGTGGTGAGATGCTCCATCATTTTGGTGTTGTAGTCTATTTTGTTCATGACTACTATAGCCCATCCTTTATCAGCTCTTAGAATTACAATGTTTTCATTGTTTCTTAGTCCTGATGATGAATCTTGATTCAAATTCGAAACATCGATGACGAAATGACACCAACTGTGGATTATCCAAACAACACATGCGAAAATATATTTTGTTAATAATATGATATTTTTTTAACAAAAATAGGTATAATCTGTATTAAAATTTAGATGTGGTTGAACCAAACAAGTAGATTATATAAAATGACCAATTTTGTTACAACTACTTTATACTTTGTTGAGTCCTAAAAATTCAAAATTGTTTTCCAATAGTTGAGCTAGCCTTGATATCATTGAATTATATCTATGGAGTCATCTCGTATATAGCCTAGTTAATTATTTTTGAAACAATAAAACTACTTTGAAAAAAAATAAAAATAAAGATAAAATATTAGATTAACTCAGGTCCATTGAGGACTTCTTATTTGACATCAACTTGGTTGTTGGCTATCTATTTAACTAGTCATGTGTCCATATCATTATCCAAGCCTTGGCCTTGCTATGTTGTATCCTCCTATTTCACTTCACTGTGATAACTTCATATTTAAATGAGCCTATGGATGGATTATTGGTGGGGATGGACAAAAGACTCCTAGTTAATTTTCGCAAGTCACATCCTAGCTCCAACTTTGTAAACTTTTTACTACATAGAATCAAACTTGGCTTCCAAAACACATACTTTGACTCTCCACGAAAACTATGCAATACTTTTTTATGTTTTCTTATGGGTTACAAGTAATAGGTTAGTTTTGATGACATACCTATTAATCTCTTAAGTTTGCATGTCAACTTTTTACTTCCAATCTTCTTTTCAACCTTCCCACCTCTTGATAGACACATACAATGCCTCTTAAATTGTAGATGCTTGGCTCTTGCATTGCCTTAAACCCTTCCTCAGATCTCTTGTCTCACATAGAGCACATCGATCAGAGATGCAATGAAAATTAACCACTATGATGGTAAAAAAAACTCATGCTCTTATCAGTTCATTTCTTACTCCATTCTTAATCCATTCCATATTCAATTTACTCTAGACTCCAATATTAAACAATTTCTAGATTAGAAGATTCAGTTCCTCTCCACCAAGCACCTTAACAACTTTCTTCCCAGTTGGTAATATAAAATGTGCCTAGGAGTGAACCAAGAAAGGAGGAGTGGCCACCTTGAAGCTCTTTCAAGTTAAGAACATACAGACCTTGCCTCCCCATGAACAAATGTAAAAAAAAAAAAATTGAACAAAAATATGATTATGTTCTCTATACCTTTAGGCCCACATTTACTCATCCATCCCATTTAAACCACCACAACAAAATTCATCATAATGGAGTGAAGAATGAGAGTGCTCCTATTCATGGGGGTGTTATTTCCCATTATGTCACCCACCTCATGATGCATCACTTGTCACATTGATTTGTGCACATTAAAACATTGGCTTTCAAACATATGCCATGGGAGGTGGGATATGAGAAGTCACCCCATTTATCCTTAATTTTCCCATTTCAATTGCCATTGCTCCATTAACCTTGGTGTCTACCAATGAATTATGGACTCTCAAGACCTAATAAAATTTAATGCTATCATACTTTTTTTTCCAACACTTGTGCCTTTTAAATAATCCTACTCAATTGGATGTATTTGGGCACCATAGTAGTGTATGTGTCAGATGATGATTCCTACCACTATAATATTATCTATATGTTTATTGTTTAACAAATTCATTCCCTAATATAAAGCTAAGGTCTTTTCTTTGTTATTAGTGGCAACTCCAATCTCTTATTCAAAGCTTGATGTTTGAGTTACTTTAGGATCGATGATGATCCCCCCACCTACCTCCCTGATATACGACTTTAATGTCATTATGGTAACCTTGTTATTTTTTTTTAATCTAGATGCACAAAAATTATATTTGATGCATAGATTATCAAATCTAAACATACTATAAAAAAAAATTGTGGTTCAAAATAACGGGAAGGGAAGCATGCATTTTTGGTTTGAAATTCAGTAAAAATCATTTTGGATTAATGGAATTATAGATATCAAAGGTCAACATTGCAAAATCTCAGTATAGTAAGGATATTCAAAAGTGCTAAATCCATTTATGCATTTAAAATAATAATTTCATCCATTTAAAATTGCAATTTTAGTGATGATTTTTTTTTGAAAATGTAAAATGTTTAGGTTTCTTGTTTCTCTACAATTCTAGAGAAAACATTTTACTTCATACTAAAACTTGTCTTAATTCACCAATATACTCTAAGTCATTGTAATAAAACTTATTAAAGTTTGTATTTTATATGATGTAAATTCAAACATATAATTAAGTTAATATAAGTATATTTAAAATTTAAATTCAATATTTTAATTAATAAAGTAATAGGAATAATAGGATATAAACGATATTTTGTATTATTATAGAAGATTATTAAAAATTTAGATGAATTTATTATTATTGGAATTTGGTTAGAGAATATTTGTTAGAATTATAATTTTAAATTAACAAAATTATTATTTTAAATTTAAAAATAATTTAATATTTTTATAATAATTAATATTTTTAATTTAACATCTAAAAAATATTTTATATTGAAATTTCAAATATTAACACTATGTAATTAAATTAAAAAAATATTGAAAAAGTAATACGCTCGCATAAGTTTAACATGATTTATATAACAAGTAAGAAAAATATGAGACAAATTAATACGATATAAATGAAGGTTAGAGCACAATATATGAAAGGGGCCTAAGATGGTAGCATCTTGTAAATTATCATTGTTTTGGTCAAATCAGAGTTCTATGTTGTCATTCATGACTTCATGATGAGTTAGTGAATGCCTATTAAAGTCAAATACAAGTGTCATGCACATTTTTTTTTAACAATAGGTGACATCCTCTAAATTATTATTATTTTTATAAAATATGTTGTTAACCATATGTAATGATTTATTGAAGGATTGCCAAAGACATGTTATGCTTTGTTTTTTTATTAATTTATGGGATTATTCACATATTATATAAATTTATTATTATGATTATTTTTTGTTTATGATATAATTATTTAAACTTTTTATTATGATTAATTTTATAATTTTTTTATTATGGGGAAAGGTTTCTTTTTAACAATTTAATATAAAGAAGATGTGTAATTTTTTTTTAATATATGATATATAAATATATATATATCTATATATATATATATATATATATATATATATATGGTCAATATAAAGTATTTCACTGTATATTTTAAATCCCCCGGATGGGGTGCTTTCAGGTATCATGTGTGGAAAGGCCACGGGGAGGCCACGGGGAGGCCACCTGGACAAACAGTCAGCCAGCTAACACCCAATGGAACTCGTCCCCCCAACACATCACCTCACCGCTCAAACACTGTCGCTGCCACCCCTCAGATCACTCGAGTTGGAAGTCAGTTGCACGAGTTGGAAGCCTTGCAGCATGAGAATGCCCATGGCACCGTGTAGGTCATCTCATATGTCACCTCCTCTCCCCATATATGGTGCCCCTACCGTCGAGCTCGGGAGCATTCTCCCTCCTTCGTTTCCCAACGCTCTCCTTCTCCCTCACTGGAGCGCTCTGCACTTGACCTCACGGCCCATTCTGCTCTGCGTTTTCATCCCCAAGGCAACGATAGCCCCAACCATGCCTCTTATGAGAGGTAAATCCAAGCGAGGAGCCTCCTAGTACGCTACCAGGGGCAAGGAGATGCCCAATTCCGACCACCCACCAAATAATGTTGCTCTCCCAGTCTTGGCTCCCATCATAGCTCCTCCTCCCGCAGAGACAATTCATGAAGCCGCCCAGGACCTGTCACCACTCTCAAACCCCTATGCCTATCGGGTAGAATGGTTTGACACCATGGGGAATTCTCTAGGCTATTCACCTCCCCCCTCTCTCCACCTCGTCATCTCCCTCCACCTTTCTCGCCACCCCTTTGAAGCCACCTCCGCTCCCTCACCACCTCCCTCCACCTCGTCTGACTCCCAAATTCTCTTTACCTGCAACAAGTGTGCTGACCGGGAAGTGATCACAGCTTCACTGCACGAACTAACCAAGGGACAGGAGGACATCAAGTCTGCCCTCTGGGATTTGCAGAAGAAGGACGCGGAGCGATGGAGCAGGGTGGACAATTTGGTGTCCTTTCTCCAGGACCTCCGGCAGGCAATTGCAAATCGAGACAGGGGCAAAATGAAGAAGACCCAGGCCTTCGCGGGCCCAAGACTTGGTCCAAGTTTCTAAAGTTCTCTTGATTCAGATTTTAGTTCTTGTTTTTTCTAGCTAGCTCTGTTCAATTCACAAACAACCTACTCTGTTTAGTTTAGTTTATAGACAGCTTTTCGCCCTGCGTGGCACTGCAGTTTTTTTTTTTTTGCATGGCAAACTTTGTCTCATTTTGGACAAGTGTCACTCTATTTTTTGGATTGGTGCCAACAGTGGTTTCCCAGATGAGCACTGTTGACACGCATGACAAACAGTTTGTAACTTTTTCACGAAGGCCCTAATATATTTACTAACTTAAAAAAAATGTATACTTTAAATAAAATATTATTATATAAACTATATATAATGATTGAAAGTAAAAGTTCTCAATATTTCATTATTTTCTAGTTTCCTCTTCGGTAGGTCAATAGTTTCTCTATCTTATTAATTTTTTCCATGAATAGGCATGGATGAATTTCTAGGCCTATGATATTTCCTGTATATATTATTTATAATGTAATAAAATAGACTACTTTCTTACAACAACAAAAAAATTGAAAGTAAAAAATTATGTATTCCATGGATAAGTGTTTTCTACATTTGAGTATGAGGGATATGTGTAATTCTTTTAGTGCTTAACATGGATTTGACATGTGGCATTTAAATTTTTTTGAATGTTGGCAAAAAACAAAATATTTCAATATCAACTTTATATGTGTGTGTGTGTATCCATAAAGCAATTGAAATTACAAACTTTCTTATGGTTAAAACATTTTAATGATGTAATCCTTAGTATGAGAGAGATGTGTAATTCTTGTTGTGCTCAACATCGAGTTCACACACACACACACACACACACACACACACACATTAATAACATGCGTAGATCCATCTTAACTTCAGATCTATTATGTGCAAAGAGGGATCAAGTCCCGAAAGGTGAAAACTTTTCTTAAATTTAAAAACTTGAGGAAAAATTTGCACCTTGAAGGATTTGATCCCTCTTGGTGCATGATAGATCTGGAGTTAAGATGGATTTGTTGGCGTCAGAAGTCACTCCTGGATTGCAGCAGGAGCAGAGCCCGACGCCCATCAGTTTTATGTCACGATTTGTTTAATGGGGTGATCGAATGGATAGAGACTCAAGAAGATATAGCTTTAACTTAGGAAACCGGGCCTGGTGTGTAGAAAACAAGGGAGGTCTTGATCCAACTTTTGTCAGTAAGCTGAGTATAAGATGGATAGATGGAAGACTTAATGAGATGAGTGAGCAAGACTGCCTCGGGCATCAGGCCTTCGACAGCTCGAGGAAAAACTCAGAAGACAAGATCCTCTTGACCCCGAGTTTCAAGGAACTGAAAGGTGACTCGACTGGATCCTCCAATTTCGAGCCATTTCAGCGTTGAGAAAACACAAGAACTGATTAGAAGCATTGTGACTATTACAGTGATCCAACCTACATCATCCTATAACAACGCAACTCGACTGGATCCTCCAATTCCGAGTTGTTCTAACATAGTGTAAACAAATAAATGGAAAGAGGCTGACATCCATAAAGGCAAGAAGTCTCAAATGCCAATACATAACTAGAGTGACCAACGCTTCATCAAAACTTTACAATCGGGAGCCTAGCTCAACCATCGATGCTTTGAAAAATATCAAAACTAAGTATATATACTCCTAAACAATTGCCCAACAGAGGCGTCTTAGACTTTCAGGATGGGGCATCTCTTCAATCAAATCTGGCCTGCATTTCTCTGTCATACCCCAACTTAACTCTGCACGGCTCATGCTAAGGGGTAGTTGAGCCCTTAAATGCCGAATTAGCGTGCACAGACTTCCCTGGTGAGTCGAGGACATCGACATGGCTTTTGTGGGAAAACCAGTACAAAGGACCACCGCGGGCGAACTTCCTGTTGGGACCTCCATACCTCGCAATTAATGAGTGAGGCGAGGTTTCAACCACCCCCTCTCTTCTTCATTCATTCCAAGCAGGTATCAGGATTGAGATTAAGTGAAACCGATGCCTGGAGAACACGGTGATCCCTTCTGTAGCTAAACCCGACACTTCGGCCCTTTGTGAAGTTCTTTCTATCGCCCCCAAGTGACTACGGTTTGTGACCCTGTGCCTATCTTCAAAGGCACTTTTGGCACTTCGCATCTCGTGGCTGGGAGGAGGTTGTTCCTCATGCTTCAAAGTTACGATAGGCGAAACGACGACATATCCTAATCATGCGCCACGCATACCTCTGGATGAACGGCTAAGATCTTCCGACGATACTGTGGGCCCGAGTCCTGAATGCTTTCAGCGCTTTGCATCTCGCAGCTATGAAGGAGCTGCTTCTTGTGCTTCAAAGTCGCGATGGGCGAAAAGGCGAAAAGCCTAATCACGCACCACGTGTCCCTGCGGAATGGATGGCTGAGATGCTTTCGGCACTTCGGGACCTGCCTTGCCACGCGATAAACGTTAGCGCCCCTTCTCCAGGCCTGCTCCTTTGTGACCAGGCGCCAAAACCGTGGGCCTGACTCTAGGCACTTCCGGCACTTCGGGGTTCAGGGTTTCGAGATGTGAAATAACAAGGAGCCCTTACCCTTTGAAATCTCAAATGCCGAAATGCCGACGTGACTAGATCTTGCACCAAACGTCCTTTGGATCGGACGGTTGAGATGACGTCGGCGGTTTTACTATGAAAATCCCGAAAGGCCCCACCCGTGGCTCAAATCTTGCGTCGCGTGTCCTTCAGATGGACGACCGATATGGCTTTGTCATAAAAAGGGGGCTACCTCCATTCCCAGGCTCGCTTGACGCGACCTGGCGCTAGGACTGTGGGCTCAGCTTCAAAGGTACCTTCAGCATTTCGCATTTCGACAATTTCAGCTGCAGTGGATGGGAGATCCCTTGTTTCTCAAAATGCCGATTGGCTGCCACCTGCCCCAACTGGATCGGACGGCCCATATTTTCCTTGAAATATGGGTGTTATCTCTTTTGATAAATCTCGGGCAACTTGGTAGCCCCGAAAACTCGATGACCGTCGATTTTCTCTATAGATGGATCTTTTCCACTGAAATCAGACTGCTCGCTCGCCTGTTTGCATTTTCCACCCAAAATGGATTTTTTGTGCGTTGCTTTATTGCGCTCATGGTTGTGACCTTGGACTAGAATGCATTTTATGGGTTTTAAAACCCCACTTCTTTGCATTCTACATCAAGGGTCTGAAATCGGGGAAAAACACCCCGCTTGCAAGAATTGGTGCTAACATTAGGCTCCATGGGGGATAGAGTCATCCCTGTGATGCTCTAAAAACTCATTTGCAGTCCCAGTGCCTGGATGTTGGGCTATGGAGTCAAGCTCCAAAAAAAAACCATGCTGAAAATACAGGCCGAAAAGTAAAAGCAAAACAAAACAATATACATGCTCAAAGAGCTTATTTATGTACAGTCCTAAACTATCAGAATCCTTTACATGGGGCTAGGTGAAAGCAAACTTCCACCATATCCATTCAAGCAACTTCCAGAACATAATTTCCTTCAATCTGTCGATGATGGATAACAAACGATGTAACCAGGACATCAGAATGGTTACATCCTTTAATTTATCTTGAAGGGCTGCCGTGAAGATGAAGGTGGGCGGCTCTAAGGCATAAAGGAAATGCCACTCCATGTATTTGTTGACAGTGTCATAGAATGAGTGGCCAATTCTAGAAAATTGGTGACAGGCAGCCTCCTTTGCTACACAGTTGTTCACATGTGGCTTAATACCTCTGATAAGCACAAGTGGGTGGACAACTGACGTAGGCTCTCTGCTCTCAGGCGATGGTTGCTCGCTGACTGGCTCTGGACAGAAAATATTCTGCTCCTCTGGTTCTTTCTCCTCTTCTGGTTGGCTCTCCCCCGGGTCAGATTCGTATTCATCATAAACAGGGACCATGGGATGGCTCTGCTTGCTGTCATGTTGGTCAGTGTCTTCATAGTGATCAAATGTAGGATAAGCTTGTTGCTCATCATCACTAAAATATTCATCAAAAAGGGGCTGACCTTCATTTCTATGTTCCTCCTCCAAAATAGTGATCCCGTCAAAAATATCCATTTTAGGGACAGTGGTATCTGCTGCTTCTGGTTGTTCATACATAATTTTTTTCTCTTTAATCCCAGCGAAAAATATATCGTGAGAAACCCCTTGAAGGAAAAGAGAAAAATCATCCTCCACAACCATCTCTTCTTTAAGAACGGGGAGGTCTTCGTCATCATAAGCAGGGCTGCTAGGAACATCTGCTTCAACCCGATACCCAGGTGAGCCATCTACTATAGACCACATCTGCTATATAAGCTCATAATTTTCACAAGAGGCATGTTGATCTTTATGAACATCTAAAAGAACAGGTGCATCTGAAATAATGTCAAATGCTTCCGTTCTAGGGCTAGCATAATTAATATCATTCAACACCTCTATATTTTCATAGCAAATGATTTCCTCTACAGTAAAAGCTTCATCACAAACATGGTCTACAGGGCCAGCAGAGGCTTCATGAAGCAAAGAAAACTCTTCACAACAGTTTTCAAACAAACAATCAGCTGGATAGTAATCTTTACAAAACGAATTGAAAGTTGTATGAAAATTTGTCAAAGAATGGATGCTTGTAGTGGGAAGAGATCGACACCAATGAAGAGCAGCTCCCTTCAATGAATACTTAAAAAGATTAATCTGGACATCTTCATGCATGATATTATGTCGATGAATAACCTCATGAAAGTCCAGTAAATGCTCAGTTGGTATCTCCGAAAATTATGCTTGAAATTCAGGAAGGATATCTTCCCATTCATCTTTATCTGGCAACGGATTAGGAAAACCAACTATCTGGGAAAAGTCACAGAAAGCCAACCTTTGAGCTAAGATATTTTCCATATCGAGTTAGTGGACTCGTCGACCGATCCTCGAATCATGGAGTCGCCAGGTGAAAGATTCACAGCTTTGAATATGCATGGTCCTTGTTCACCATCAAAGGCCAGATCTTACGTTGTTGTTACCCCAGGAAGCTTCTCAGGCTGAGAAAGCATCTGATGAAACATTCTCGAGAAAGCTCCTCTGGGTCAGCTTTCAGGTGTGCTAAAAGTATCCATAGCTGAAACAGTGATGTGGAAACCTTGGGGTCGCCACAGTGGAGTCGTCAGGTGCACAATAGCAATCTTCAAGGGCTCTGATGCCTGATGCACCTTCAGAATCAGAGGCTTAATGTCGTTCAATCCCAGGGATAATCTTCAACTTCGTCCCCGACAATGGCGCCAGAAATGTTGGCATCAGAAGTCACTCCTAGATTGCAGCAGGAGCAGAGCCCGACGCCCATCAGTTTTATGTCACGATTTGTTTAATGGGGTGATCTAATGGATAGAGACTCAAGAAGATATATCTTTAACTCAGGAAACTGGGCCTCGTGTGTAGAAAACAAGGGAGGTCTTGATCCAACTTTCGTTAGTAAGCTGAGTATAAGATGGATAGATGGAAGACTTAATGAGATGAGTGAGAAAGACTGCCTCGGGCATCAGGCCTTCGGCAGCTTGAGGAGGAAAAACTCAGAAGACAAGATCCTCTTGACCTCGAGTTTCAAGGAACTAAAAGGTGACTCGACTGGATCCTCCAATTCCGAGCCATTTCATCGTTGAGAAAACACAAGAACTTATTAGAAGCATTGCAACTATTACAGTGATCCAACCTACATCATCCTATAACAACGCAACTCGATTGGATCCTCCAATTCCGAGTTGTTCTAACACAGTGTAAACAAAGAAATGGAAAGAGTCTGACATCCATAAAGGCAAGAAGTCTCAAATGCCAATACATAACCAGAGCGACCAGCGCTTCATCAAAACTTTACAATCGGGAGCCTAACTCAACCATTGATGCTTTGAAAATTATCAAAACTAAGTATATATACTCCTAAACAATTTCCCAATAGAGGCATCTTAGACTTTTAGGATGGGGTGTCTCTTCAATCAAATATGGCCTGCATTCCTCTGTCATACGCCAACTTAACTCTGCACAGCTCATGCTAAGGGGTAGTTGAGCCCTTAAATGCCGAATTAGTGTGCGCAGACTTCCCTGGTGAGTCGAGGACATCGACATGGCTTCTGTGGGAAAACCAGTACAGAGGACCACCACGGACGAACTTCCTACCGGGACCTCCATACCTCGCAATTAATGAGTGAGGCGAGGTTTCAACCACCCCCTCTCTTCTTCATTCATTCCAAGCAGGTATCAAGATTGAGATTAAGTCGAACCGGTGCCTGGAGAACACGGTGATCCCTTCTGCAGCTAAACCTAGCACTTCGGCCCTTTGCGTAGTTCTTTCTATCGCCCCCAAGTGACTATGGGTTGTGACCCTGTGCCTATCTTCAAAGGCGCTTTCGGCACTTCGCGTCTCACGGCTGGGAGGAGGTTGTTCCTCATGCTTCAAAGTTACGATAGGCGAAACAATGACATAGCCTAATCATGAGCCACATGTCCCTCTGGATGGACGGCTGAGATCTTTCGGCGATACTATGGGCCCGAGTCCTGAATGCTTTCGGCGCTTTGCATCTCACAACTATGAAGGAGTTGCTTCTTGTGCTTCAAAGTCGCGATGGGCGAAAAGGCAAAAAGCCTAATTGCACACCACGTGTCCCTGCAGAATGGACAGTTGAGATGCTTTCGATGCTTCGGGACCTGCCTTGCCATGCAATAAACGTTAGTTCCCCTTCTCCAGGCCTACTCCTTTGTGACCAGGCGCCAAAATCGTGGGCCTGACTTTGGGCGCTTTTGACACTTCGGGGTTCGGGGTTTCGAGATGTGAAATGACGAGGAGCGCTTACCCTTTGAAATCCCGAATGCCGAAATTCCAACGTGACTAGATATTGCGCCATGCGTCCTTTGGATCGGACGGCTGAGATGACATTGGCGGTTTCACTATGAAAATCCCGAAAGGCCCCACCCGTGGCACAGATCTTGCGCCATGTGTCCTTCAGATGGACAATCGATATGGCTTTGTCATAAAAAGGGGGCTACCTCCATTACCAGGCTCACTTGATGCGACCTGGAGCTAGGACAGTGGGCTCAGCTTCAAAGGTACCTTCAGCATTTCGCATTTCAGCAATTTCAGCTGCAGTGGATGGGAGATCCCTTGTTTCTTAAAATGTCGATTGGATGCCACCTACCCCAACTGGATCGGATGGCCTAGATTTGCCTTGAAATATGGGTGTTATCTCTTGTGATAAATCTCAGGCAACTTGGTAGCCCCCAAAACCCGATGACCGTCGATTTGCTCTATAGATGGATCTTTGCCGCTGAAATCAGACTGCTCGCTCGTCTGCTTGCATTTTCCACCTGAAATGGATTTTTTGTGCGTTGCTTTATTGCACTCATGGCTGTGACCTTGGACTAGAACACATTTGATGGGTTTTGAAACCCCACTTCTTCGCATTCTACATCAAGGGTCTAAAATCGGGGAAAAACACCTCGCTTGCAAGAATTGGTGCTAACAGGATCTATGCTAGTTATTTTTTTTTTTGTAAATAAAAGAGAGAAATATATATTACCTTAAAATCATAAAAAAAGTACATTGTTCTTTGCTTGCCACCTATTCTGCCACATCAAGGAAGCCAGAACAGGTGGCTTACAGAAACACTCGGAAACCATAACTGTATTATCAGAGTTCAATGTGACAGATGTCATATAGCATACATAAGACCTGTCTGGCGTCATGCACCCGAGAACATAACTACCATGGTTGTAGCCATAGATCAGAAAATTTAACAAAACTAAAAAAAATTGGAGCCAGTTCCTGATATGCAAAAAGAGAGAGAAGCTAGAAATTTGGCAAACCCGGGCACCCATCAGTGTCGTAGGTGAAGACAAATATTTGTCCACAAGTCGGACAACGAGTTTTATCCGTGACATATGACAAGGAGTCGAACACGAGGTCCATGCGTCAACTAAGAGTGAATTGATTATGAGTTTGATCCTCCAAGCTTCACCGCATATCAAAGACCAATTGAAGGTGGTCATCCAAAAAGCGATGAGGTTGCTCAATTTTTCCATTCGCATCTGTGAGAGGAGTTGTGTCCATATCAAGCGTCATAGGTGGATATTCCTCCATGTCCATCCTAGGAGTAGTGTTCTTGGCTATCCACTTTGTCAGCCAGTTGGGGGGGATTTCTTCCTCCACCATGCAACTTCCTTTCTCCAGAGGCTGGACCGAGGGCCTGGTGATGATGCTAGGAACAAGAGGGGCTTCTAAAGGCTGCAACTCTAGAGGAGGAACCTCTTCATCCACTAGGAAACTTCCAGTCTCGTGCATAGTTTCAGAAAGGGATGGAGGCGAGTGCAGGGCGTGAGGGGAGGGAAGAGGAGTCTCAGTCCAATTTTGGCCCCTTCCGGGGGAGATGGTCAGTGGGGAAGGCTGCAAGGGGTCAGGGTGGTTGTGTCGTGCGATAAATTTGTAGTACAGTGGAACTCTTTTGGGTTTTCCACTCTCTCTGGGAATGGTTGAAGGATTGTAGTGGGAATTGGGGCAATGAGGCGAGAACCAGGCTAGAGGAGAAACAATGATGAGATGGAGGCTGAGAGAGTGACCAACAAAGGTAAAGTGGCAGCGAGAGAATGACCCAAATGGGAAGACACAAAGAATAGAAGGAACTAGGGAGCCAAATGAAAATGGAGAATGGCGGAGTGCCTGAAGGTTCTTACCTTCATAGAGACTGGCGGAATGATAATGGGGGGCACCATGAAAGCCGAAGTGACACCAACCTGACGACGAATACCAGCATCAGTACTCCAGAGCTGGTTCACATGAGGAGCCATTAACTTCCCATAGGTGGAGCAATGCACTACCATTACTGCAGCATAATATCTCATCATTCAAATGGTATGGAGGTTTGGATGACGTCTGGGGGTAATAACTCCCTTGGATGCATGCATGCCAACAATCTCCGACTAACCAGCTATCACCCCATCTAGGGAGGATCTATGCTAGTTATAATTAACTTTTAATTATGAGATATTAATGTGAAGTGAAATAAAAAAAATAAAAATTGTTTAAGATAATTCCATAAAGTTATATCATGTATGATAAATGACCCTCTTAACCTTGCCTTGAGATTTATACTTTTAATAACTCATTTCGTGTGAAAATTTAACCTATGACTTAATAGTTATGCCTCTCAAACCATGACATTGTGTGATATGTATATTAAAATAATATTTAGATTTGTTATTAAGACAATTTGAAGTAGTAAAAGTTAATCGCTCAAGATTTAAAGGTATTTAGCAGGAGTGAAAGTCCACCCCTTTAGGTACCACCAATGATTTATTCTAGGTGGCATGGTTTTCCTTATATAAGGATACCGAGTCAACGCTCATTCATGGATAGTAACCATTGATGGATATCCTCACTACTAGTTGACAATTGAGTTATGATAAGTTTTTCCACCTTCGAGAACAAAACGAAAAAGAAAAATTGAAGTATAAAAATTACAACAAAAGCATATATCATACACCTAAGGCCATTAATCAAACCATTTGATATTACAATCCTAGATAAACAATTTAAAGATTTTTTTTTTTTGTTTTTTTTTTTGTTTTTTTTAAGGTGGAAAACTTATCATAACTCAATAAAGGATTTAAAGTTTTTGTTTTTGTTTTTCTTGAAGGTGGAAAAACTTATCATACCTCAGTTGTCAATTAATGGTGAGGATAATCATCACTATCTTCTATCCATGAATATAGATTGACTCATCACCTTAATACAACATATAACAATAAAATTTTGATCTTCTACAACAAATATTGTTATATTTAAAGTTTTATTTTCTTTTAAGGTGGCAAAACTTATCATAACTCAATAAAGTTTTTTTTTTTTGCAAAGTAACAAAACTTATCATACCTCAGTTGTTAATCAATGGTGAGGATAATCATCACTAGCTTCTATCCATGAATATAAATTGACTCATCACCATTAATACAACATATAACAATAAAATTTTGATCTTCTACAACAAATATTATTATTAAAAAGATGAAATATTTACTTAGATTATATTGAAGTATAGATATAAATTTGACAAGGGATTTCATATAGATTTGTAGCAAATTGAAATAGCTAACAACACTACAACAGACTTGTTCAATTATATTTAACATATTCATTATTATAATTACAACAAATATGGATGCATATAGTTCATGTGGATTGGTAGAAACTACAAAACCTCGTTATCTCAAAGAAGTACAAATTCCTTAGTCTATGGTGTAAGAGTTTTGAATCTTCATTATATGTAATACATTTACCTTTAACAATAACAATCTTATTTGTTGAATTTTGTTATCATTTTTTATTAGAATATTTTTGTATGTTTTATGGTTGGAATTTTGTCAAATGATGTTGATAGGAATGTGTTTATTAGGACATTTGACATTGTTATTAAAATTAAATAAATATATTATAAGGAAAATAGGTTTTTATGAAAACACTTCTTCCTTCTTTTTTTTATACAAAGATGGGTGACCAAAATTTTTTAAAATTTTATTTATTTATTATGGTACACTTATACCACGTAAACAGACCAATGTGTTTTAGTATAACATTAATCAATGCATAACCATATCACAAACATCGTTATAGATAGAAATATTTTATAAAAATATTTATCATATTTATCATATTTTCAAAAAACCTTTGTGGTGCTCTCGCTTTATTGAACCACATCGATGCATACCCATGCCATGTGCACTGAATCAAGTTAAAATATTTTACATAAAACATTGAAAAATTAAAGTATTTTTAAAAAATGTCATTTTTAGAAAGTGTTCAAAGCGCCCTATAGACATAAATGCATAAGTGCATAAAACTATCATGCATATTATCAAGGTAGATTAAAATATTTTTTAAAATAATTATTTTTTTTCAACAAAAATCAGGTCAGTGCACATATATATTTCAACCAAACTTAAATGTTTTAATATAATATACACCGGTTTGCAACCATATCACAAGCATCAATGTAGGTCAAAATATTTTATTAAATATTAAAAAAAATTGAATTTTTTTATGATCTTGTTCTATTTAAATGCGTTGTACATACCCATACCACATATACCAAATGAGGAAAAAATATTTTATTAGAAACATCAATAGGTTAAAATATTTTAAACAAAGGGTTATTTAAAACAATAAAATGCTGTGTGCATCCTTTTTTTTCAAAAGAAAAAATACTCAAATTTATATATACTATAAATTCGTTTACAATATGACAGTTTCCAGCTATGTGCCGAATTCCATTATCCGAGCATAAAACAGTAAGTGATCAATACATTGTGAGCCTGTGTAACAAGGCATAACAGCG
>ML798491.1:139586-178006 GCA_009831015.1 Picea engelmannii | reverse complement strand
AACCATTTGTAGTAAATCCTCACCAACTAGATCAAAAAAGAAGAGGAAGAATTCGGTGGTCCAGCCATCTGGCCCCGGACTCCGCTCTTTATTAAAATGTGTCAGTAAATTCTTTAGTTCAGTGTGAGTGACAGGCTTGTATATCTCGTTGGCTTCCTCAGGAGTGACCATGCGGGGAAATAGTCCAGCTGTAGAAACTTTCTCCCGGAGGTTTTGTATGTTTGTGTCTTTATACAATGAGGAGAAATGTGTGACGGCTTCGTTCTTAATATCCTCCTGTCCACGAATTAAACCAGCCTCTGCACTATTAATGGACCAGATAGATTTTTTATTCCAATTATAGCTGGCGATCTTGTGGAAGTAACTGGAATTTGAATCACCCAGCTTGAGCCATGTAGCGCGACTACGCAGTCTCCATTTAGCTTCTTCCTCCCGGAGTATGTTCGCTCTAAGTGCTTCAATCTGTTGCAGGCTTGCAGTGCATCCTATAGATATAAAAGCACCAATATGTAATGCTTTTCCACACACTGAGGTGAAAATATTTTTACAAATATATATTGTTTTTTTATAAAAATAATGTTGGTACTTCGTATATATAATAAACGCTAGGTGTATAA
Source organism: Picea engelmannii (assembly GCA_009831015.1). NCBI lineage: Eukaryota > Viridiplantae > Streptophyta > Pinopsida > Pinales > Pinaceae > Picea > Picea engelmannii. The sequence continues at coordinate 177,389 of ML798491.1, read as the reverse complement.
TTATATAAATTGCATCAATCTAGGTTAAAATATTTAAAAATAGTGGTGCTCTCGAGACTAAAAATGTACTAGTTCATTGGGACATGGAGGGCACCCTAGTAGAGTAAATTTTAAAAAATGAACCAAACAATTCATTCCCGCCATTCACTCAATTCTTTGCACCCATACAATCATTGATGCTTAATATATTGTATATCTACCCCATTTCTCAATGCCATTGGATTGCCCAATTGCTTAATTCCTTCGCTTCCACGATGGATTTGTGTTCGTTTTGAAATTTTCCAAACAATACCAAATGTTTCATTTTTTTTTCTATGCAACAACCATGCCTTCTAAATGAAGAAGAAACTAAATAAATTATTTGTTGTTTTTTTATTTATATTTTTAATAAATTATAGCTTAAAATTTGGTTTTATTTATTTATTTATTTTAATTCTACAGTGTGTCTGTAATGCTCAACTTACACAATTAGTTGGTGCCCTTACAAGCTACATAGACATGTAGTGTTCTAATGCATAATAAATGCACCAAACATTTATATATTAAGTGCATCAAAATTTCCTATGTTATCCACTGTGCTAATTGATGTACAAACACACCATTGGCAATGATCCAATTAAGTTTAGGAGCACCACACATCCTTTGAAAAACTTTCAAAGGGTGGTAGTGCACATATAGATATATAAGAACATCATGGTTTCTCACATTGACATATGGTTCTTAGATAAAACACACCAATGTATGGTTCTTCTATACATTCTAAGCGCATGAGAAAGAGTTAATATTTTCCATCGAATTTCCCTCACTCTTTGGTGTGTGAATGAATACAAGGTTGCACCATGTACAATATGAAATTATAAGTGCATCATAGTTGCATACATCATATAACATTACTTTTGTAAGATGCATCATTGGGCTATGCTTCCTTACATTATAATCACATCAGAAAACTACAAAAATTTTAATAACGATTTTCCCATGCTCTCATGTGTGCTAATAAATGTACATATGCATTTTTCCTCGATGCACTTAAAAATAAATTCTACTTAACATAGTGGAGATGTTTGTTTGATTGTTTATCATAGATGGAACAAAAACTAGAATGGTTATGGTCCATCATGTTTAAAATTTTCTAGGCTTCCTCAAAATTTGAAGACAAATCCCAGCTAATCCATACCTTTCTCAACTCATTCTCTCTACTCCATAAAAAAATGCCTAGATCCCACCCTAAATCCTAGATCCATAAATGAGAAATTAGGTATTTATCCTTAGGAAACAAAGTAGATTCGAAATTGAAATTAATTTAACCAGGTCGAGTGCCAAATTACTCCCACCTCCATCCATCATACTTACTTCTACAAGCATATGAGGATACTTTTCCATAAAGCACAATATGTGCGAGTGTACCAAGAAAATCATGAAAATTAAGGTCTATCCTTTCCTATTAAACTCACTCCTCCACTTGTCAGTGATTGGGGACTGCATTACAAACTTTAGTTAAAAAATCAATTATCTATGTTATGGGATTGGAATTAGTACATTCCCATGTTTGTAATTAGTTTTCCAAACTCCATACCAGTGGCCTCATTGGCCAATATTTTCCTACTAGTTTTGATCCCTCAACACATGGTAATATTCAATCAAATCAAATATATTTGTCTCTTTATATATTCTTGAAATGATCATTTCCATATTGCAATCTTTCAGAGTGGTTGATTTGCACATGTGTCTTATAATAATTGATGAGTCTCCTATGACTATCAATTTCCTAATGTGCCTTGATTCAAGAATCTTGAGCCCTTGGGAAAGTCCTATTGTCTCTGCTTGATTATTAGTTTCTTCACCAATACCGCATTCATAACTTATTTAATTTTGTCCTTCGAGATCAAGGTCAATCCCCCCATCACTTTCCACCCCTTCAATATTTTGTTTTTGTAAGATAAAAATAATCGTTTATTTATATTATATACAAAAAATTATAGGAATCCTTGGTTGTGGCTTGCCACTGGGGAAACCAAGACCACAACCAACTGAAAATATCCTTAATAATCATTTACATTCTTACTTATCACCCTGTATAGTTTTGAGCATAAAATGATATAACTATGTTTACTAGCTAAATTGAAGATAATCCCATATTAAACATGAGGATACGTGAAGCTTTCTCTAATTGGTTGGCCATCAGGGTCACATGTTTGCACAAGTCCCTTTTGATTTGAAGTTGGGGATGGGGGGTCTTCTTATATGAAGACATGATTGGATTGCTTACTCCCTAAACTTGGATAATCTTCCGTTGCCTCCATTGTATCATTATTTCCACTCTAGGGCTATGAAACTATAATGTCAACCCCATAAAATACTTTAAAAACTAATTCTAATTTGTTATCCAACAAGTCAATATTATGAAGGATGGCTTGTTGTTGTAGACCCATTTCTTCCACTACTCTAGCAATAAAAACCTTGTTCATCTAATACATTTCCAAGACTAAAAATCTTGGTATCTCTAATTCTAGAGAACCCTAGATCTTGAATCCACCCTTCAAATTCCTCATGAATTTGGTCATTGGGAATTTTTTTCTTGTTTTCTCTAATTGTGAACTCCATATAGTCTACTTCTTCCTTAATTGGATTAGGGAACCTACTGTGGTAAAAATTGACTAGTGCATGGGATTCTTTCTCTACCCTAGTGATGTAGTGGGGTGCTTCTTTGAAAGAGGATTTTGTAGAGCTATTTCTAGACCATATACCAAGTAATTTTTTATGTTTCTCATTATCCAAGACCCTATTTCATATTGTCATATTTTATATACAAATACTATTAGGGTAAAAAAATTGAGTGAATAACAAAAAACGAAGGTGGCTTGTGACAACGACTTCAAGGAACCATGGGACACTAAGGATGCAAGAAAGCCACTTAAGAAAGATAAGACCCTCCACTTGTATACTAGGACAATACCTATACCCCTTGGACCTTTGTATTTCAACTACCCAAGTCACCCTGCTAAAAATTCATGGAATTAGAGTTCCCAAAGAACTCGAATGAACCAGAATTAGATAGACAGAAATAATACCTTTGGGAAGGTGTCTGTCATTGAAAATCGAAAGGAGGAGGCCAAGACCTTGAGCACCAAATTTTCCTTATTCATATGAACCAAATTGTCATCCACCCACAACCATCATTGTGTGTTGGTTATCCTCCCACTCCACCTAAAATACATCCTCCCCATATTGTACCATGATACAAATTATGCATTGTCATAACCAGTTTCCCAAGCTTGGTACACCATCGAGATGGGATGATTCATCATCAAATAACCTAAATTGTGCCTCCATTTCCCTTCCATAAATGTGTGATGTACCATTTAGCATGCTAGTTTCCATTCAACATGTGGGAGGTGTAGTGGTGCTAGCCTCCAACACCCCATCTAGGTGACTCCTTCAATATTGAATGAGTATTACAAATGGTAACTTAGTATAGATTGTTTATTTTATAGATATATTTACCTAATGATATTTATTTGTGAATCAGGGAAAACTACAACAAAAAAAAGTCAACCCATATAATTTTTCACATATTTGGGAGGCACGGGTGAGGGAGAGGATTTTTTTTTGTCATCATATTACACTTTAGACTTGCCACCTTTTGATTAATTTTGGTCTCCTTAATTTTTTAGAGGAGGTTACCTTTCTTAAGGGGAACACATATTTATTGATGTAGTTTATATGTTGTTGGGATCATGGTAGGCAGGCCTTCAAGACTGGTCTCAATATGCGGTACCAACTCGTAAAGAAGGATATATATTTAATTAATGGTTTACTAAGAGGGCAGAGAATTTTGCACATTTCCTCGATCTTCCACCTAGTATTGCAGGATAGAATAAGTTGGCATATTTCCAAAGATATGTTAGTGTGAACAATACAAACTCTAGTGACTTCCAAGTTATTGGGAGCTGATTAATATTACATCCATTCAGATCAAAGGAGGTCAGATGCTTGTGCCTTTTCATCATGGCACTAGCACACCGTAATACTAATGGGAAGCACATTAGTTGCACTATGTTGTACTATGTAGATATTTTATTTCATAATTCCAAACTAATAAGCTGGTCTGTCATTTTTTATGATAGTTTTGTATTGCTCTAGATCATTGTCATAGCATGTTGGATGAAAGATGTCTCTTCCCATTTATTTCATATTTGTTTACTTTATTCTTTGAGAGGCTTTCAATTACTTGGTTGACATTCAATTGATATCCTTCTAGGCCAATGAATTATGCATGTATGCATGTGGGCATAGATGTTTCCCAAGAGGGACCAATTGTAGTACCTATGTAGTCTAGTGGGTGCAAATGTTTTACCTCTTTTAGGTAATGAGAATGACCGTGTCCTTGATCTCATACAATATCCTTGTGTGGGGATGGACTATTGAGGATGTAAAAACATTTTATTTACTACAACTAAGTGACTAGACACAAGATGCAATATTATCCTTATCTTTTGGTTATTTTATTTGCATATTTTTTTTGTCTTATTTAATACACATGTAATTGATTATATGATCTTGTTTAAATTGTCTACTTATTATTATTTACTATTTTGTAGATATTAGCTCATATATTGGTGAGGGGCCTCATCCACGGTGTTATGTAGAGATGGAGAACATCTATGAGTTGAATCAAGTGCACAAACCTGTCATCCAATAAAGACCAGGTTGAAGATTTCATCATTGTGTCATAGATCAATCGTGTACTTTTATGTCTAGCTATGAAGTGGCACCAGTGTGACCAAGAGTCATCAGGTAGGATCCAAAGATACAAGAGATTTATGTGAGACTTCCTTGCAATATGATATTATTGATGTGTATATCTTGTTCATTTGTTTCATCTTCAAATGATGAGAATTATGAGGGTGCTATTACACTTATTTCTTCTTGTCCGCTTATTTCTTCTCCTCCACCTCCTACTTCTCATCCTCCTAAAAATGCACTATTTATTGATCCACTTCCTCCTCTATATACACCACTAGCTTCCCTCGCTATCAATCCATCTACTGCTCCATGTACACCACTATCTTCCCTAACTATTAATCCACCTTCTACTCCACCCGTGCTACTACTAGATGCACTAGCTATAGGTTTTATGATCTTATGGGGTGGCATTGCTCCTAATAGTGATCAAACTATAGGTTCATTATTATCTAATGGATTTAGTGATGACTTTGACTTTGGTGATAGAGGTACTAATGCCTCTAGCTTTAGTGGTGGACCTAGCTAATAGTATTTGACATGTATATTGATTTTTTTGATGTATATTTGACATGTACATTTGACTTGAGATATATATTTGACACATATACTAATTTTGATATTGTTCATGTATATTATGCCCTTTCATATCATTCTGATGTTGGTGTTTTTTTTATTTATAAAATGTATTATGTGTATGTCAATCATTAACATTTTTGATGAATTCTTTATGTTTAAATTGAAGTTCAGTTGTATCGGTCATTTAAATTTGAGATGACATATATGTTTAACTATGGTAATATAAAATCATTTAATTTGGATTATGGTTGCAACAACCTATAATAATTTAATGACATATAATGTTTAATTAATTTTCAAGGTGAATTATTTGTTGTCCATGAAGGTACAATATGTTGATTAAACATGTTAGCAAACTTGATTAAATTTTCTCAATGATTGCATGATTCGATTAACTTTTCAAATTTGTTTTTTTATTTAACCATATTTTTAAAACTTATTTGTAAATAATTTTACTAAACTTATTATTATTGATAAAACTACAATTATGATGGTTAAATCTAACAAACAATTATTCCTCCAATTTTATATAGTGATAACATCTTGCATATTAAATCATGAAAATAATTCTAAATCATATTTAATTAATTTTCTAAATTAAATTGTTTGATTAAATATTCTATTAAATCATGAAAAGATGAATTATAAATTATAAATATAAAAGAGATAGCTAAATACCTTCACCTAAATTGACCTAGACAATAATAATTATTAATAAGATATTATTTTATGGATTATCTGCATATATTAAGTCATTAATCTATGACCCATGTCCATGAGTATTAGTCACAACTGACCAATTTCTCATGATTTTTGAATAGTCCCCTTATCACTCATTACATAGAGAGATGCTCACAAGGGTGAATAAGTGGGATTAAAAATAGAAAAATGAATCACATAACACATCAATAATCACTTATGAGGCTTGCACCCGGTAACCAAGACTTCCTAGGAGGTCACCCATCCCAAGACTCCTCTGTCTCAAGCATGATTAACTATGTATTTTTCCCCACAATCAAACCCACTTAGCTTGCTACTCCATTTGCAAAACCTTATCAAGTATTGTGCCTTGTAAACTATTCAATAAGATCTCCCTTGACTCTTTTTATTTAATAATTGAGGGGCTTCCACAATCGCACATATGAGATATTATTTTCAATATTATTGGCGTAGAGTAAGTCATTAATATATGACCCATGTCCATGAGTATTAGTGGAAACTAACCAATTTCTCATGATTTTTGAATAGTCCACTTAGCACTCATTGAATCAGGTGATACTCACATGGGTGAAGACGTGGGATTGAAACTAGTGAAATGAATCGCATAACATCAATCATCACTTATAGGGAGGTAACCCATCCCAACACTCTAGATCAAGTGCACTTAAATGTGGATTTTCCCCCACAATCAAGACTACTCAGCTTGCTACCCCATTTGAAAAAACCTTAGCAAGTATTGTGCCTTATGAATTATTTAATTAGAGCTCCCTTGACTCTTTTTATGAGATTAAATAAAAAGAGTCAAGGGAGATCTAATTGAATAATTCATAAGGCACAATACTTGCTAAGGTTTTGAAAATAGGGTAGCAAGCTAAGTGGGATTGATTGTAGGGAAAAATCCACAGTTAAGTGCGCTTGAGGAATATGATCCTTGGAATGGGTTATGTCACACCCTCACAACCAACATGGGACAGAACTAACTTGGGTACACCCAAGGCACCCGGTGGCTCGAGGAGTTGTCTGGAACCACAACTTTTCCAAATCAATGGTGAGGCCAACCTAAGTGTGCTCGGCTCAGACCATGCCTTAACACGTAGAATCTTTATCAATTTTAGTTATGAAAAATATTCAACACAAGTAAAAAATACACACATAGTACACAGTCAAGATATTGTGTAAACAAGTGGTCCAACTGGTCTAACACCCATGTATCATTACAAGTTACAATATTGAGTACAATGAACCAATTGGTTCACAAGAGGAGTGCACAACTCAAATAGTTACCACAATCCCTGTCATGATACAACTTTGTTCAATGCTTCATTGTAGACCTGCATTGCATCCCGTGTTCTACTCACCCTACTCAACGTCCTTTTGGTCATCCATTCCCTTCACTAAGTCATGCACCCTACCTTAGCTATGTGTTGAACCTTTCTACAGAGTCACAAAACACCAACTTGAATTGAACACCCAAGAGCACATGCTCTACCTATCCATCGACTCATCCAAGTCTGCCCTTCATGTATACTTTCCTCATTGCACTGCAAACTCAACGCTCCCAAAACCAGTATGAGCACCTTTTACTACTTTCAATCAAAATATATATAAACTTCAACTTTATCAACAATATATCATTTATGACTGCATTCAATATATCATGAGAATATAACCATAAGAAATACCAATCAACAATATCACATTAGATACACAACACACTAGAATTTACGTCGAAACCCAAATGGAAGAAAACCACAAAATAATTTCTTATATATATATCAATATTACATTCATAGGAATCACTAACTTCCCAATTCTCCAGCACCAACTGGAAGGAGGTACCAACCCCCTAATTTACAGGCACCAACCTAAAGGAAGCTCCAACTCCCTAAGTTCTCTGGCACCAACTGGAACGAGGCTATGACCCCTTGATTTATAGGCACCAACCTAAAGTAAGCTCCAACTCCATGAGTTTTTCGGCACCAACTGGAAGGAGGCTACAACCCCTTGATTTAAAGGCTCCAACCTGGATGAATTTATGACTCCTTGATTTCTTTGGAACCAACTGGAAGAAGGCTACAACCCCCTTTCCTTGCCCTATCCTGTCTCTATGAAATATAAGTGTAGAATAATTGTCACTGCCATTGATCAACCTGTAATTGTCACTGTCACTAATCAACCAACTTGTCACTGTCACTGTCACATCAACCTGTAACAACCACTGTCACATCAACCTATCATTGTCACTTTCACATCAACCTGTTGTTGAGGAAAATATATGAATTTATCTTACTCAAGCATTTTCGAATCTTGCTTGGCTAAGGCAAGATAGCCGGGAATATTACCCTAGGTTTATATCCTCAAAAAGTGTTTCCCAACCCACAAGTATTAATTACAAGGGCTTAGGATGATTTTTTTAAATAAAAGAGTGTTGCAAAATATAACATTTTTATATAATTTTATGAATATAACAGATTGCAAAAGTAAATGTGGAGATCAAAAGAAAAAGTACCAAGTCACATATTAACACATATGAGACAGAATATCAATCTCCTTATTTCATTCTAAGAAATCAAAAGAATCGTTCTCTTTACAAAAATTCCCATGGGGCCATAGACCAAGGTCAAACTTAGATATCCCCGATGAAAACCATACAAAAGGACTCTGAAAAGAAGTAAAAACTGAACTTTAAAATTTGGATCAGCTTGCCACATACTATTGCCCACTTGACTTTGCACAATATCCCTTACCAGTCATGAAATTTAATTCATAAATAGACAAGTCTACACAGACTATCAAAGATAGATCAACACCTCTTAAACAAGCATCTAAATGATATGGTTCAACCTTTAACCTTGTTTTCTACAATAGGACCCTACTGTCATAAAAGAGAATTAGGATTTTAATGAATTGAAGAATGAATGAAAACTGAACTATCTCAATAAAACTCAAGAGAAAACCTTAGTATTCTTTCTCCTTCTATTCTCCTCTTGTTCTTCCTTCTCATTTGGCTCTTATGCATTCCAAATTAGTTTAAGTAGTTCAACTACCTCATTTAGTTAAGTTAACTAAAAATCAACTAACTTTTAGTTTAGGGGAAGAATTAATAATAATAATAATAAAGGGTATTTTTATTAAATAATAACTAGTAGGTGGTACCCCTTGTGACTCCCTTTAATTTCTTAACAAAAATAAACATAACTAGAAACTCAATCAAACACATCCCTCCTTGTGGCTCCCATAATCATTTCCATAATTTGAAATTTAAATACCAATGATTTTTCAAATTATATCCAAACATATAATATCCAAAATATCCAAAAATAGTTTGTTGTCCAAAACCTTCAGCAGTCCACTATCCTCAATAAATCAATAATAAAACATAATAAAAAACCGTAGTTGCCACTTTGAGAGGCAATTTTTCCTTTGTTTCTGCTATCCCCTTTTGACTTCCCTAAATTGTCCTTAGATTGGGTGGAACCTTGAGGCTTGATCTCACTGATGACATGGAAACAATCATCTCTCAAGTGCATATGGGATGATACTAACTTGGTTGAATCACTTGAGGGAGAGGAGGGGGAAGCAACAAATTTTCATTTGTCATGCATGTGGTGGGCCTCAGTTTTGATTCTTTTGCTTGCATGGGATGACTGTACAGGTGAGTGTGCAGGGGAAATCTGGACATTTGGGTTAAAAGGTGGAGGAGGAGCAGGTAAAGAAAAATTTGGCCAGCCATGATGGTGGGAGACTGCTAGGTGAACAATCTCTTTCCATCTGTCATTCTCGGGAACTTCAGGTTGCAAAGAAACATGAGGGGGCACAGGGATACCAGGAACATGTTGGGGTTGGAAGAAAGGCCTCTATGGTCTAGGTTGGACTACCCCTTTTCCAATCCAATTGAAAAATCCATCTAGAAAGAGATGGTTTAACTCTTGAGGATCTGCATCGAAATGTATTGAGAATCTGGGCCTTCTAGGCCCTCTGTTCCAATTTCCTCTGCCCCTATTATTTCGGCCATGACTTCCTCTACTGAAGAATCTCATCCTGTATGCAGCAATTATTAGCAACTAGCGCTAAGAAGACCATACATGACATTCTCTTAATATGAAACAAAGTTTGTCTCAACAATCACATCAGACCCATTCAATCCAATCCATAAAATTTATCTAATAATTGTCAAATGAGAAGGGGATGAAAAAGGGTCCAGGGACATCTGAGGGAGTTCTATTGAGCAAAAAAGTGATATCATGACCAAGAGTAAGAACACAGTTATTGCTCGACATTCATTAAACAATTGATTGTGCAACAAAATCAAAACATATCAGCTATCATCTATCTCTGTGTTATTTTTTTATCGTTGTCATACAGATTTTTAATTTAATTTTAGTGAACAGGGCGTGCAAAATGAATTTGGGATCGTGAGGGGATTTATAATGAGCGAAAAAGTGAGAAAATGAGAGGGAATTAGATGGATATTTTTCATAAAATAAATCAACTCAATCAACTATCATAACTCTGTTCAAATTTTAATCCAAAAAGCATCCCCTTCAAGACCAAACATTCACCATTTTTCAATTTCATCAATTGCCTATTGTCTTGATAACAATTTAATTTCCAACAAATATTAAATTTATAACAGTCTGTGTATTATAACATATGCAACCATTTCCAATTCAATAGTACTGCATGCTCTAATGCTAATCTCTTCTCTTTTTAAAACAAACAAAACATGCACAACAATCATGGATCAACAGCATCAGTCAACCCCAAAACATAACCCTGAGCTTGAACTCTATGTGCATCAATATATATATAGACTTATTTTTAAAACATTGGATAGTCTGTACAATGATTCCCATATGATGTGTGAAGAGAACAAAACTAAATGATACACATGGAGCTATGTTATCTATTCAAGAACATTCATCTTTGGTAATGAAACAATAATACACCCAAGATAAACAACCAACAATCAATGTCCTCTAATCATCTAATCAACAATCGGGCCTGATTTAAATATACACAGGTGCCTTTTAAAATCATGGACAAACTTAAGAGCATGCTCGATGAACCAATCATACACAGGTCTTCATCATATCGTTGACACAATATGAAATCGATAACAACAATCAATCTTCAAGAAAAATGGAACCCCGAGCTTTCTCTCTGTGTGAAATAGTATATACATACTTCCTTTTAAAGGGAGCAAGCCACATAATTATATCATGTATGAAGAGAACAAAGCGGTATTGACACACAGGCACCTCTTTTAAACTTGATAGAACCATGATCGGGCTTGGTGAAACTCATACATGTGTTTTCTTATCTTTAAATGCAATCAAGATCATGTTGGATTAAACACAATGATCAAGACCATAAACAAATAGAAGGACATCCCTCGGTTGTATTTAACCACATATTTTCTTTCTTCTTTGTTCAAACAAAATCATCACAGAAATACCACACAGAGATTCAACCAAGAGGATGGGTTTATAAATGAGAGAGCACGTGTCCTTAAACTTCCACGATCATTAAACTGATAACCCAAAACTTGACAAACCCCAGAAGGTGTCTGAGGAGGGTAGAGGAAAGTCAAAGTCCAAGTCGGGCTCTTTAAAAAATTAAATGCAGAGAGGCAACAAAAGCCTGCTTGTCTTTTAAAAAAACACAGAGAGATAATGGTATTCATATCCTCATATCCATTTACCATCGATTAACAACCACAGGCCACAATGTAATCTTGAAAACAAAGATCCATGCTATTTTAAAAAAAACCTACAGTCCTTCGTCTTATAACTCCAAGCCTTTGAAAGAATCATAGTTTAATTCCCGAGTGGAGAATAAATCAATTCGAGATAACCAATCCAGACACACACAAATGTTACTTACACTTCTTTACAAAGAGGGTTAATTTAACAATGATGGGTACTTAAAAACACACAGAGATAATGCCTCTTTCCAACATCCAGGAGGTCAAACCACTTTCGAAAACAAATGACAGTCAGGCCACATAACAGTCATCATTATAGTAGGGATGAGAGGTGTGTAGAAAATCTTCACAAAACGTATCCATTCAACACAAACACAAGCATTAACACTCGGAGCCAATCAAAACTGAACTTGTGGAAAACTTCTAGTGAAATGACAGTAAAGAATGGGCCATCAACAACAAATCGAGGTTTAGACAAAAGAAACACACCATTGCAGATTTGACATCCATTGAAATACAACCTGGTGGTTAAAACCCTTCAACCATAAAACACAGATCTCATTGCACCATTGTCACCATTATTTCACACAGAACCATCATAGAAACCAAACTAACCAAGAAAATAACCAATGCACAAATTTATAATCAGTAACCCATTACTGTGCTTACAAATACCAACATTTCACAGTCATCACAGAGAAGGCATAACACCATATTGACACGCAGTCGAAAAACGCAAGAAAACACAGAACCCATGCAAATCCTAAGCCACCATTTGATTCATAGTATAGAGAGTCCATCATGGATGGAGAGAAAAGATCCATACCTGTGAGAAAATTTCTTAAATGACGAGCTAGACGATTTTTCCCGTCTGAAACCTCAAATTACGCATCTTCCACAACCAACAGAGAAACAATGAAACAATGCTAGGGTGACAAGTGATAGGGAGGTTAGGAGTGATGTGCAGTAAATGCACGTCGCTTCCTCACCTTGCCCCATTCAATGCCATGTACGAGACAACCCACTAACATAACATCCACCATTAAAATCAAACCATATAACCAATGCATAATTCAATGCCATATCCATCGTAAGATCGGATACCATATCTATTGCATAGGTTTCCACCCAAGATATATCATATCTATGCATTAACCTTTTTTCCATAACTCCATACGATCATCACATATCAACGTTACTATATGTGCCTCCATTCAAATTTTAATAAAAATCGCATAGTCGTTTAACCAAACACATAACATAATAGCTAGGTCCACCAATATTACAAAGGTCTATACATAATCCTTTTGCCATAGATTTATTTGAATTTTACATGCATTCTTTTATCATGGCCTTAGGCTTAATACATAGTTCCTTTCCTTTTGTGTTGAGCTAGCTCCCATTTATTATCTTTTGCATAATCATATATGGATAAGTAATCAATATATGAATTAGTAATCAAGGTTATAACTAAGCATAACATAGCACCTGTAATAATATGATTCTCGTACCCATGGGATTGTTCTGTATCACAAGTAATACCAACAACATAATACATCAACCACCCATTTATCACATCAAATGAAACCAAGACTGTATCATAAAAAAAATTGTAGGACTGTGTAGGCAACATCATAACAACAACAACATATGAGCGTAAACATGTCTATCCTTGCTCCTCTAGTATACAAGGGGGTCCCACCTACTAGTATTATATTATTATCATAATTAAATAATAGCACTTTAGCAATCCTTTGCGGCGGAATTAAAGGTTGTGATTTTAATCGTCAACAAATTGGCGACTCCACAGGGAAATTAGTTTTCAACAGATTAAGAACTCAGAATATCTAGTTTTGCAGACCATGTAACATGATATCAAGAAGATATATATCAGGATGATTATGCAACAGGGGGAAGTGAGTGGATTTGAGGGGAAAATGACTGGGAATTTGGGAATAACCCATGGAAAGTGTTAAGTATGAGGGGGTTTACCCCTGTAAGCATAATCATTTGATTAATCATCATAAAGTGTTCTTGACTTCAAGGAGAATTTTTTTTTTTGATATGCTCTTTCGAATCTTGGAGTGGATGGAAGAAAAGGAAAGCAAAAGAAGGATAAAACCAACTATCTTATAAAAAAAAAGTTGAAGCATATAACAATTTTAAGGATGATTTCAAGGGGAACATCATGACAGTTGTGTAACTTGATTGTTATTTATTAACAATAATTTTCATAATAGCGTCATTGTGGAAAAATTGATCCAACATTTTATTTTGACAAGAAATGAAGTAAAAAAGAAACAAAAAGCAAGAAATGTCATAGAAGAAATGAAATAGCAAAATTGAAATAACAGAAATGTAAAAACAAAAATCTAAAATCGAAGCAATTAAAACAACTATAATACAGAGACCATTATGTACAGCATTAAACTTTTCAAGTTGGTTCCATGTAATTTTTTAAGTGGGAACCATTACTGCTATACGAAAACAACTTCTCTTGTAAGTCCTTTGGGATGTAAGAATTTGCACCTAGGACAAAGCAATCTTAAAAGGACCCAGCCATAATTTTTGGAACTTTGAATGCCTTCCTCTATCAACATGAGTTGAATCCCACAACAATACCTTCTCATTAACTTTAAATTTTATAGCCTTGACACTTTTGTTGAAATATCTTTTAACAGTCTGTTGTCTTCTCTTTATATTATCCAAGGAAAACTTCATTTGCTCCTCTAGAGACAAAAGTACATTCATTCTTTGAGAAACATCAGAAGATTTTAACTCTTCAACCTGTAGCATTAAACTTAAAGAGGAGAGTTCCATCTCGGTAGGCAGAATGGCTTCTTGACCATAAACAAGTTGAAAAGGAGTGCAACCAGTGCTCACCTTGGTGGTAGTGCGATCTTCCCAAAGGGCATAAGTGAGGAGAGTATGCCATTGACAAGGCTTATCTTCAATGAGCCTCTTGACAATTCTTACCAGATTCTTATTGGTAGACTCGACCTGCCCATTACCTTGGGGATAATAAGATGATGAGGTAAAATGTTTAACCCCCAACTTAGCTAAAAATTGGGTCATCTTAGCAGAAATAAAAGCGAGACCATTGTCTATAATAATTTCCAAAGGAATACCAAACCTGGAAAAAATATTAGTTTCAAGAAAAGAAATCACCTGCTCATCCTCTGAATTCTTAAGCGAGACAACTTCAGTCCATTTTGTAAAATAGTTTGTGGTTGTCAAGATAAATAATTTCCTTACTGAAGACGGAGGATTAATAGGACCAATGAATTCCAAAGCCCATTTTGAAAAAGGAAAGTCAAGGAGGACAGGTTGTAAAGGCATGGCTAAAATGCGTTCTTTCTAGCAAACTTCTAGCACTTGTCACAAGATCTTGAAAAAACATAAGAATCACGAAAGATTGAAGGCCAATAGTATCCTTGATAATCTTAAAATCAATGGTTTTAGAAAAAAAGTGACCTCCTACATGAATAACAAAATTTGAAGAACCATGAGTCTCTTGTAACAATTTATGTGCTTCCTAATTGTTCACATAGCAAAGTAACATACCATCGACAGATCTCCTAAACAAGAAGTCTCCTATAATGATGTATCTAGCATATTCAAGACGAAGACTTCTTCTTTGATGGGTATTTAAGTTGTCTAGACATCTTTGATTTTGCAAGTAATAAACCATATCTTTATACCAAGGATGTTCAGACACAGGAAGTATTTGATTGTCAATGTAAAATAGTGTTGACAGAGAGTTATCTTGCTCATCAATTTCTTCACTAGTTTCATCATGTTGAGCTAAGTGAAAGGCTAAGTCACGTCCCTTGATGGTTTATAAGTCACGATAGTTAAATCATGCTCTTGGATCTTGGAAAGACAATGTGCAAGCTTCCCTGAAAGATAAGTTTGCGAGAGAAAAAACTTGACAGCAGGTAAAGGGACTTTTACTAGTGTGTGCTTACCTAATATGAAGTGGTGAAACTTTTCAACAACTTTAACAAGAGAGAAAGCATGCTTTTCAATAAAAAAATATTTAAACTCATCATCTGACAATCTTTGACTCATTTAAGCCACTAGTTTTTCATTTACTTGGTCATCACATTGCATGAGGATAGCAGAAACAACTTCCTCTGTGGCATTAGTATATATCATAAATTATTTCTCAAAATCTGGCTTCGCCAAAATCGATGTGGAACTGATTGCCTTCTTGATCCCTACAAAAGCATTTTCGACATCATATGTCCAAGAAAAGGAGTGGTATTTCTTAAGAAGATTATGAATTGGCTTGACCATTACAGAAAAATTAGGAACAAACCTACGGACAAAGCTAATAACCCCCATAAAGGCTTGAACCTACTTCTTGGAAGTAGGAGGAAGATTTAGGATAGCAGTGATCCTTTCATGATCTATGGTTATTCCTTAATCAAAGACAATGTGTCCAAGGATATTTCCCTTGGTAATGCCGAAAATAGACTTACAAGGATTTAGAGAAATGCCAAAGTTCCTGCATCGCATGAGAACTTTTTTAAGATGACCAAAATGATTTGATCGATTTTTTGAATACACAGTTAAGTCATCAAGATAAATCTGAATAATTTTGACGATCAAATCATCAAAATCTATTTTCATAGCTCTTTGAAAAGTGGCACTTGCATTAGATAATATGAAAGGCATATGTTCATAAGAAAAAGTACCCCAACGAGTAATAAAAGTGGTTTTATATTTATCTGTTATTTTAACCTTGATTTGATTCTAACCAGAAAAATCGTCAAATAAGGACATCATCTGTGACCCTGCAACTTGTTGCAAAATCATTTCCATATTAGGGAGAGGAAAGTGATATTTTATACTAGCCCTATTCAATGCATGAAAATCCACGCATAACCTAATCTGACCAATTTCTTTCTGAATGGGAACCAAATTGGAAACCCACTCAGAATACTTAACCGAGAAAATTATCCCATCCTTCAAGAGTTTTTCCAACTCCTTTCGAATAGTTTCTTCCAGTGTAGGTTTAATGGGTCTTTGTTTTGCCTAACTGGTTTTATTCCCTCCTCGATAGGAATGGCATGTTGTATAAGAAAAATATCAAAACCATGAAGATCCTCATAAGACCAAACAAAAACATCATGAAATTCACTAAGCAAATCAGTGAACTTCAATTTTTTTTCATCGGAACATTGGGAACCTATTTTAATATTGTTTGGAGACTCGGGTGTACCAATGTTCAAGGAAATGGTTTCACCCACCTTCCTTTTTGACTCCTCTTCTTTATGTTTTTATTTTTTTCCTACATCACTCGATGAAAATGAACTCTCTAGAGGAGTCAAGCCCTTTGGAATTTTGTTATCTTCCATTGATATAATTTTCTTAGGCTTATAAGGTTCATTTTGGATGAAAGCACAGATTCACTCATCACTAGGGAATACCTTCCATGACTCTACATTGTCAGGGATGTGCGGACGATATAGAGATTAAAAGGTACAATCAAGTCTTTGTGGCAGAATTTTTCGAGTAGGAGAGGCTACAAAAATAGCTAACATGTCATCTATTGAGTTCAATTCTCTTTTAACATGAGTGATGTTGAAAGATATAAAGTTTGAGATAAGTGCCCAAATAGTTTGGGTGTAATGTTTCATTAACTTGTTGCTAGGAGAGTATATCTTACGTACGATATTTACAACAAGTTCAGAATCCCCAAAAGCTGTAAGGTGACCACAACCTAGATTATAGGCATTTCCAATGCCTAGCAGTAATGCTTCAAATTCAGTGACATTGTTAGTGCAAGAAAACTCTAACCTATAGGAAAAGTTATGAATTTTACCCACATGAGAGTATAAGATAATACCAGCTTTGTTTCCTTCATTGGAACATGAACCATCAAAGTGCATATGCCACATCCCATCCTCTAAGTCGATTTGTTCCAAGGTAGTGTTGTCCTCATCTGCAAAGATGGAATACACTCCTAAGTCCTCCTCGATATAATTCACGTTAAGCTATGGGACACTTTTTATGTAAGGTGAAATTCTCCCCTCCCTTAGGACTATAATGTTTTTACCATTCCGAGGAACGAATAAGTGTGTCCCATCGAGTGAGAGATATCCACCCATCAAAGCTTGCCAATTTCTTCCTAAGATGATCAAGTAATTACTCACTAGCATATCAATTACCTAAATATTAAAGGTTGTCCTTATTTCAGGATGCACGCACAAAACCAAGGTCACGTCCTTGATTTCACCTATAGTCGTTTGTTGTAAACTATTATAAGAGAGCATGCTTCTGGCATTTTCATTTCTACAAGACAAGCCTAGCTCTTCCATAATAATATTTGACATTACACTTGGGCCTGAACCGTCGTCAATGAGACAACAATGGGTTATTTTGTCCATAATCTTTACATAAATAAAAAAAATGGGTTTTTTTTACAGGGTGTCTAAAGTTATGTACACCTACTTTATTTACAGTTGAATCCTCTCCATCTGCCTCTTCATATAGGTTGGCTACAATGGAATATTTTCCTTACATAAAATACTTTAGATGCTTTTGTTGCTCAGGGATGAAAACCATGTCCAGGAGGGTAACATCATCTTTAATATTGGCCAACTGATTGAGAATGTTGTATTTGGAAGAGGGAAGAGGGGAGGTAGTTCCTTGACTTTAAGGAGCTTTAGAAACTTGAACAGTAGCAGCTGGTAAATATGAGCTAGGGATAGAAGAAGTGCAAGGAGGATTGTATTTGCCTTTTGGAGCATAGGATTTATTCCTAGTATTTATGATCATAACATCCTCTGGCTCTGCAAAGTCTAGGACAACGATAGTAGTTTTGGGTCTTTTACCAAATATTTTATCTTTGGCACTCTTCTTTACCTCACAAGTACTTTCCTCATGGTGTTCCTCGCAAAAGTTACACCAGCTACGAGGCATGATTGCTTTAGGCTGAAAATTGTTTTCATTAGGATTTCTAAAGGGTGGTAAAGAAGAAGATGAAGTCCCAGTGGTAAGTGAAGGGAAATTTCCTTTCCACTCATATGCTATCATTCAATTATTCATGTCTTGTACAAGCTATAAGAGGGCGGACATGTATGTCTATTTAACTGAATCTCCCTTAGGAAGACTTGTTCTTTCAAGTTGTTCTTCATACTCTAAACAAGTATGCAGAGCAAAACCAAAGTTATCAATGGCCTTTTCTTCAAGTCTATGATGTTAGGGGGAAGGTAAAGCATTATAGTAATGCATTAAAGCATCTTGGTTCTGAGGGCGAACGAGTTGAGGGATTGTTTATATAATTTGGTGAAACACAAGTTGAAAGACTTGATAGTTTCATCATCCTTATAAGAAATTTTATTGTATTCGGTAACTGCTCGGTTGGGCTTTTGGACTGCCCATAGGTAGACTTGAACCAATACAATAACTCCTTCAAAGTAGAAAGAATATTGGGAGGAAGGTCAAAGAAATCGGTCGCAGCCTTACCTTCCATAGAATTAACAAATAAGTGCATACAAGTGTCATTGTCATCAGATCCTATGTTGTGACAAGCATTAGAAAATGCAACTAAGTGTTCATTCGTAGTGACCGTGTTATTCCCTAAAAACCTAGGTAGATTCTCTTTGAATTTAGGAAGTGGACGAGTAGAAAGTGCTAGGTTAAGAGGGGAGGAAACATGCCAAAGAGTAGTTTTATCATCTTCTTCAAACTGAAAAATCCCATACTTTTTAATGACTTTGGTGAGGGTTTGTAGTAGATTGAACAGGGACTTAGTGACTATATAATATATCAATCACTGACGAGGCTGAAGGTTGAGATGAAGAAGCACCTCCAATGCTACCATATCCACCACTAGATGTCATCTTGTGAACAATAGGTAAGGGAGAGAAAGACGAACTAGTTGAATCAGACAAAGTTATCCTTAGAGTACTTTGTTGGGTTGAAAAAACAACATTTCTTCTTCCTATTTCAGAAATAGGATTAACTTCCGGTGAATAACCTTTTCTTCTCCTAGAGATGTGAGGGTCTAAGGACATGAAAAGAAGATCAAAAGTGTAGGAAAAAGAAATCTATGACAGATTCCTAGGTTGTCTTTACCTAGCTTTTCAACGTTCTTGGACACTTATGTCTTGTTCAATTGTTTCCCATGAGAATTCAAGATCAACCCGGGTATTAGCAGTCTCTAAGATGGTATTAAATAAGTTTAAATCAATTTTGGTATAATCTTTAGGACCGGGATCAATATTGGGTTGCCTTGCAACATGTACAGTCATGAAGAAAAAAATAGTCAAAGGGATCAATATCAAAAATATAAATGTATTCAATGATAATCAGGCATAAAATCAACTAGAGAGATATGTAATATCTCCCCAGTATGGTCGTCAAATAAATGTTGAGGAAAATATATGAATTTATCTTACTCAAGAATTTTCGAATGTTTCTTGGCTAAAGCAAGATAGTCAGAAATATTACCCTAGGTTTATAGCCTCAAAAAGTGTTTCCCAACCACAAGTATTGGTTACAAGGGATTAGGCTGATTTTTTTAAATAAAAGAGTTTCAAAATATAACCTTTTTATATAATTTTCTGAATATAATAGATTGCAAAAGTAAATGTGGAGATCAAAAGAAAAAGTACCAAGTCACATATTAACACAGATGAGACAAAATAACAATCTCTTTATTTCATTCCAAGAAATCAAAATAATCGTTCTCTTTACAAAAATCCATGTGGGGGCATGGACCAAGGTCAAACTTAGATATCCCCGATGAAAACCATACAAAAGGACTCTTACAAGAAGTAAAAACTAAACTTTAAAATATGGATCAGCTTGCCACAGACTGTTTCCCACTTGACTCTGCACAATATCCTTTATCAGTCATGAAATTTAATTCATAAACAGACAAGTCTACATAGAATATCAAAGATATATCAACACCTCTGAAAACAAGCATCTAGATGATATGGTTCAACCTTGAACCTTGTTGTCTACAACAGGACCCTGTTGTCATAAAAGAGAATTAGGCTTTTAATGAATTGAAGAATGAATGAAAACTGAACTATCTCAATAAAACTCCAGAGAAAACCTTAGTATGTTTTCTCCTTCTATTCTCCTCTTGTTCTTCCTTCTCATTTGGCTCTTATGCATTCCAAATTAGTTTAATTAGTTCAACTACCTCATTTAGTTAAGTTAACTAAAACTCAACTAACTTTTAGTTTAGGGGAAGAATTAATAATAATAATAATAATAAAGGGTATTTTTATTAAATAATAACTAATAGGTGGTACCCCTTGTGACTCCCTTTAATTTCTTAACAAAAATAAACATAACTAGACAATCAATCAAACACATCCCTCCTTGTGGCTCCCATAATCATTTCCATAATTTGAAATTTAAATATCAATGATATTTCAAATTATATCCAAACATATAATATCTAAAATATCCAAAAATAGTTTGTTGTCCAAAACCTTCAGCAGTCCACTATCCTCAATAAATCAATAGTAAAACATAATCAAAAACCATATTTGCCACTTTGAGAGGCAATTTTTCCTTTGTTTTTTCTATCCCCTTTTGACTTCCTTGAATTGGCCTTAGGTTGGGTGGAACCTTGAGGCTTGATCTCACTGATGACATGGGAATAGTCATCTCTCAAGTTCATATGGGATGATACTGACTTGGCTGAATCACTTGAGGGAGAAGAGGGGGAAACAACGTCTTTTCCTGTGTCATGCATGTGGTGGGCTTTGGTTTTGAGTCTTTTTCTTGCGTGGGATGATTGTACAGGTGAGTGTGCAAGGGAAATCTGGAAATTTGGGTTAACAGGTGGAGGAGGAGGAGGTAAAGATAAATTTGTCCAACCATGATGGTGGGATACTATTGGGTGAGCAATCTCTTGCCATTCGTCATTCTCGGGAACTTCAGGCTGCAAATAAACATTCTTGGGTTGAAAGGGAGGCCTCTCTGGTCTAGGTTGGACTACCCCTTGTCCAATCCAATTGAAAAATCCATCTTGAAAGAGCCGGTTTAACTCTTGAGGATCTACATCGAAATGTATTGAGAATCTGGGCCTTCTAGGCCCTCTGTTCCAATTTCCTCTACCCTTATTATTTTGGCCATGACTTCCTCTGTTGAAGAAGCTCATCCTGTATGCAAAAATTATTAGCAACTAGCTCTAAATAGACCATACATGACATTCTCTTAATATGAAACAAATTTTGGCTAAGCAATCACATCAGACCCATTCAATCCAATCCATAAAATTTATCTAATAATTGTCAAATGAGCAGGGGATGAAAAAGGGTTCAGGGATATCTGAGGGATTTGTATTGAGTGAAAAAGTGATATCATGATCGGGAATGAGAACACGGTTACTGCTTGACAATTCATTAAACAATTGACCGTGCAACAAAACAAAAGCATACCAGTTGTCATCTATCTCTGTGTTATTTTTTTATCGTTGGTGTACATAGTTTTAATTTAATTTTAGTGAACACGGCATGAAAAATGAATTTGGGATCATGAGGTGATTTATAATGAGCGAAAAAGTGAGAAAGTGAGAGGGAATTAGATGGATACTATTCATAAAATAAATCAACTCAATCAACTATCATAACTCTGTTCAAATTTTAATCCAAAAAGGATCCCCTTCAAGACCAAAACATTCACCATTTCTCAATTGCATCAACTGCTTGTTGTCTCAATAACAATTTAATTTCCTAAAAATCTTCAATTTATAAAAGTCGGTATATTATAACATATGCAACCATTTCCAATTCAATAGTATTGCATGCTCTAATGTTGATCTCTTCCTTTTCTAAAACAAACAAAACATGCACAACAATCATGGATCAACAACAACAATCAACCCCAAAACATAACCCCGAGTTTGGTCTCTGTGTGCATCAATATATATAGACTTCTTTTTAAAACAATTGATATTTTGCACGATGATTCCAATACGACATATGAAGAGAACATAACTAAATGACACACACAGATATTTGTTATCTATACCATAACATTCATCTTTGATAATGAAACAATAATACACCCAAGATAAACAATCAACAGTCATTGTCCTCTAATAAAAAATCGGGCTCGATTTAAATATACACGGGTGCCTTTTAAAATCATGGGCAAACTTAAGAGCATGCTTGGTGAACCAATCATACAAAGGTCTTCAATCACACTGTTGAACAAATCTCAAATCAACAACAACAATCAATCTTAAAAAAAATGGAACCTCGAGCTTGCTCTCTGTGTGAAATAGTATATATAGACTTCCTTTTAAAGGGAGCGAGCCACATAATTATATCATGTATGAAGAGAACAAAGAAGTATTTACACACAGACACCTCTTTTAAACTTGACAGAACCATGATCGGTCTTGGTGAAATTTATACAGGTGTTTTCTTATCTTTAAATGCAATCAAGATCATGTTGGATTAAACACAGTGATTGAGACCATAAACGAATAGAAGGACAACCCTCAACTATATGTAACCAAATATTTTCTTTCTTCTTTGTTCAAACAAAATCATCATAGAAATACCACACATAGATTCGACCAAAAGGATGGGTTTATAAATGAGGGAGCACGTGTCCTTAAACTTACATGATCATTAAACTGATAACCCAAAACTTGACAAACCCCGAAAGGTGCCCAAGGAGGGTAGAGGCAAGTTAGAGTCCAAGTCGAGCTATTTAAAAAATAAAATGCAGAGAGGCAATGAAAGCCTAGTCTTTTAAAAAATCACACAGAGATAGTGGTCTTCATATCCCCATATCCTTTTACCATCGATTAAAAACCATAGGACACAATGTAATCTTTAAAACAGAGATCCATGGTCTTTTAAAAGAAACCTACAGTCCTTCATATGATAACTCCAAGCCTTTGACAGAATCATAGCTGAAATCCCGAGTGGAGAATAAAGCAATTCGAGTTCACCAATCCAGACACACACAGATGTTACTGACACTTTTTTATAGAGAGGGTTAATTTAACAGTGATGGGTACTTGAAAACACACAGAGATAATGCCTCTTTCCAACATCTAGGAGGTCGAACCACTTTCGAAAACAAATGACAGTGAGGCCACATAGCAATCATCATTATAGCAGGGATGAGAGGAGTGGTGTGTGGAAACTATTTTCAACACGTATCCATTCAACAAAAACACAAGCCTGCATTAACACTCAGGGCCAATCAAGACTGAACTTGTAGAAAAATTCCAGTGAAATGACAGTAAAGATCGGGCCATCAACAACAACTTGAGGTTTAGAAAAAAGAAACATGCCACTGCAGATTGATAGATTGTAACTTGGATAAAGGTTATAAAAATGACTGAGAGGGAAATGAGTTGACAACCACTGAAATACAACATGTTGGTTAAAACCATTCAAACATAAAACACAGAGCTCATTGCTCCATTGTCACCATTATTTCACAGAGAACCATCATAGAAACCAAACTAACCGAGAAAATAACCAATGCACAACTTTATAATCAATAACCCATTACTCTTCTTACAAATACCAACATTTCGCATCCATCACAGAGAATCCATAACACCATATTGACACACAGTCGAAAAACTCAACAAAACACAGAACCCATGCAAATCTTGAGCCACCATTTGATTCATAGTATAGAGAGTCCATCATGGATGGAGAGAAAAGAGCCATACCTGTGAGGAAATTGCTTAAATGATGATTTGGTCGAGTTTTCCCTTCTGAAACCTGAAATCGCGGAGCTTTCACAACCAACATAGCAACAATGTAACAATTCTAGGGTGACAGGAGATATAGAGGTTTGGAGTGACGTGAAGTAAATGCACGTCGCTTCCTCACCTGGCCCCATTCAATTCCATGTATGAGAAAACCCACTAACATAACATCCACCATTAAAATCAAACCATATAACCAATGCATAATTCAATGACATATTAATTATAAGATCTGATACCATATCTATTGCATAGTGCGCCAGCCAAGATATATCATATCTATATGTTAACCTTTTGCCATAACTCCATACAATCATCACATATCAACGTTACTATATGTGCCTCCATTCAACTTTTAATAAAAATTGCATAGTCCTTTAACCAAACACATAACATAATAGCTAGGTCCACCATTATTACAAAGGTCTATACATAATCTTGTTGCCATAGCTTTATTTGAAGTTTACATGTAGTCTTTTATTATGGCCTTAGGCTTAATACATAGTTCCTTTCCTTTTGTGTTGAGCTAGATCCCATTTATTATCTTTTTCATAATCATATATGGATAATTAATAAATATATGAATTAGTAATCAAGGTTATAACCAATCATAACATAACACATGTAACAATATGATTCTCGTACCCATGGGACTATTTTGTATCACAAGTAATACCAACAACATAATGCATCAACCACCCATTTATCACATCAAATGAAACGAAGAATGCGTCATAAAAAAATTGTAGAATTTTGTAGGAAACATCATAACAACAACAACTTATGAGCATAAACATGTCTATCCTTGCTCCTCTAGTCTACAATGGGGTCACACCTACTAGTATTATATTATTATCATAATTAAATAATAGCGCTTTAGCATCCTTTGTGGCAGAATTCATCATTGCGATTTTAATCGTCAACACCTATGACTACCACTATCACATCAAACTATCATTTATGATCAACCAACTATAACTAGATCCACTCACATGGATACCAAAACCATAACCATACCATGCACCAGACATGTACAATATCATGTATCAACCATGTACCCAAACATGTACCATATCATGTATCAACCATGTATCGAAACATGTACCATACTATGTACATCAACCAAAAATTGTACCATACCATGTACCAAGATCACCAAGAAGTGCCTCTAGCAATGTACCATATCATCATCAACTCATAAACCAAAACATCACCAAGATATGTCTCAATATCACCATGTACCATAATATATATGTTGGATTACTAAGAGGGGGATTGAATCAATAATAGAGCAATTTAATCCTTTTTCACCATAAAATGCAAGTGTTATATCAATGTAGCATTCTCATCCAATAGTTGCAGAGTAAATAAATAATGAAAAAATGAGAGATCACATGCATACACAATACACCAGTGTTTTACGTGGAAACCCAAATCAGGAGAAAACCACTGAATGTTTTTTCTTATGTCTTTAAGAATTACATCCATTGGAAGCACTAACTTCTTTTGTTTTCCAACCACAACTGGAAGGAGACTCCAACCCCCTAGCTTCTCAGGCTACAACCTGAGGGAAGCTCAAACTCCCCAATTCTCTGGATACATCTAGAAGGAGGATACAAGCCCCTATGTTCTTCAGCTACAACTAGAAGGTGGCTAAAACCACCCATCCTTGCCCCGTCCAACCACCCTGACGTAGAAGTAGAATGATGGAACCACTGTCACACTATCACAGTGAGATATATTGTTGTAAACCTGTACCAATCAACATGTAATCAACCTGTAACAACTTGTACCAATAACATGTACCAACATGTACCATACATCAACCTGTACCTCAACCTGTACCATAAACACATGCATCAACCATGCACCAAACATGTACAAATAATCTATCACAAGAACCTGTCCAAACAACTTGTAATCAACCTGTACCATAAACAAGTGCATGAACCTTGCACCAACCTATACCATCAATGACTTCATCAACCATGCACCAAATATGTACCAATCAGGCATCAAATACACATAAACTGTGACTCATCAAGACGTACCAACATCATCAACTATACACCTCATGTATGTAACAAATCATCAACTACTTGTCTCAACCATGTACCCAACATGTACCTCAACCAAAATTCCTCATCAATTTCATCATCCAAATCTGATTTGTAACTCTGTAAAAGACATGGTGTATATGATCACATACCTGCAAACCTTCCTTAACTTTAACAACAAGAAACTAAAATTTTCATCAAACTTTACTTTAGTCTCACATGACTAATTTTGGATTAGTCAAAAACCCTAACTTGAAATAATCATAACTATGTACCTGTAATGAATAAATATCTGAAATGGTACACAATGTTCTTCAATGTCTTTTATGTAATTCCTCCATATTTCACTACTTGGAACCTCTCAAAAAATGAGTTATAGCAAAAATGAAATACCTTGTTGAATTTTGGCTTATTCTAGAGAATGAACGTGTAGAGCGTGCCCCGCATGGAATATTTGTTGTATGGATCTGGAAATTGTAAAAAAAAATACTAAAGACTGCATGCTAACCAATACATTTGGTCTTACGAAATTTGGATCTGTTATGAGGAAGTTATGACGTTTTTACCCGAAACACTTGTTTTAGACTAGTTTCAGGACTAGCCACAAGCCCTATTTTCCATAGTGTGTAACTCCAAAAATACAACGACCCACAAGCTAAAATTTGTATCACAACTACTTGAATATGTTTCCTTAATGGCCTCCCAATTTCACGGTTTGAATCATTCTAAAAAAAAAATTATTGCAAAAATGGTGAGATGACCTATAAATAACATACCTTAGAAAGCATCATCAAAAGAATTTATCCTCCCTTGAATTTCAGTCTTCTTTACTTCACCTTCCCTCTGAAATTCGGCTTAGATATCCTTTGGTTATCTCAGTCACTTGTAGATATTCAATATGCTAAAGTGTAATTAAAATGATAGACCATTGTCTCTTATTTATACTTCCATCTATCTTCCTCAAGGGATTACCTTTTAACCATCTTAACCCACTTTCCTTATTTTAGGGTTAACCCACTTCTAACCACTTGCCCAATTAGTTATTTCTCCATTAAATTTATTATTTAAATAATTTATTTTGTATCCACTTCGACTTATAATACACTCATCACTTCACTTTTCCTTGAGGGGTTACCTTCTAACCATCTTAAACCACTTTCCTTATTTTAGGGCTAACCCACTTCTAACCACTTGTCCACTTAGTAATTTCTTTTGTATTCACTTTGACTTATAGTACACTCATCACTTCACTTTATTTTTTACCTTCTAAAATCTCTTAAACCACTTTGACTATTTTGACCTTTTGGGGCTTCTAGATGACTCATGAGGGTTCTCCAACTTCACATGGCCACAACTCTCTAACAGTGAGGAGTTATGTGATGGTACACATACCACCGTAAATGGAATTACATGTACTATCCATCTAGAATATTCTTACCTGCAAATATATCAAAACTCATACCATTATCCATCAAACAAAATTGGGTCCATTACCAAAACCTTTCTCCAACTTCACATGGCCATAACTCTCTAACTGTGAGGAGTTATGTGATGTTCCACATACCACCAAAAATGGCATGACATGTACTATCCATATGGAATATTCTTACCTGCAAATATATCAAAACTCATACCATTATCCATCAAACAAAATTGGGTCCATTACCCAAACCTTTGTGCTAACAGAATTTGCTACCGGACTTTCTTCAAGGGTTGACATCAATGAAAACCAACCCAAATAATCAAAAATATCTCCCTTTGGAATTGATGGCAACACTCTGATGCAATACTAAAGTCATATCACTCATGCTCCCCCTGTGACCATCACTCCCCCTGGAACCATGCCTTTGTTCTCTTTCTCCAAGCATTTGCCTTTGCATCTGATAAATATCTCCCCCTTTGTCATCAATGGAAAAGGTATATTTCCATCCGGGGTTGCTCCCCCTAACTGAACTATCCTTGGGGATACTCCCCCTAACTGAACTCTTCCTAAAACTGATATTCCAACCTAAAATTTCCTCTTTATGGTGCTTCCTCATGTAAATCTAAGATATATAAGATAAGCATTCAAAATCATTCATTTTGGAGTAGAAATTACTCTGAATCTCTGGCGTATATACTCAAAGGCTTCTCGTGGAAGCAGTTTTGTAAAGATGCCCACCATTTGTTCTTTTGTGCCCATATATTCAACTCTGGTGTTCTTCTCTGTAACTTGTTACCGTAGAAAGTGATACTTTATTGGAATGTTCTTCACCTTGGAGTGCATCACCGGGTTCTTTGAGATATTGATAGCACTTGTATTATTACAATAGATTGGAATGGGATCATCATACTCAACCTATATATCTGTCGGAGTTTGTTTCATCCATAGAACCTATGTACAACATCCTACTTCTGCAATATACTATGCCTTGGTTGTAGATAAGGATATTGATGATTGTTTCCTTCTTATCCATTATACTAAACACTCACCCAAGTAGAACATTGCTCCACTGGTACTTCATCAATCATCAATGAAACCTGCCCAATTTCCATCTATGTAGGCAATAAGTGATAGATCCTTTCCTTTTGGATACCATAATCCAAACTCTTATGTTCCTTTGAGATATCTAAAAATCCTCTTTACTACTAATACATGTGATTCCTTTTGTGCTGCTTGAAATTGCGCCACCTGTCCAACTACCGTAATTACATCTGATTTGGATGTTGTCACATATAGTAAGCTACCAATCATTGATCGGTATTGCCTCTAGTCTGTAGACTTTGAATCATCATCTTTTCTCAACTTGCAACTGGTTTTCATAGGAGTGGTAACTAGTTTGTAATTTTCCATTCTGAACCTCTTTAGCATTTCTTTGATATACTTAGTTTGAGAAATACAAATTCCTTTGTTGCTTTGACATATCTGAAGACCCAGAAAGAAGGATAGTTCTCCAAGTAATGACATTTCAAATTCATTTTGCATACACTTTGCAATTTTCTAGCTTAACTTGTCATTAGTACTTCCAAAAACAATATCATCAACATAAATTTAAATTAATAAAATACTACCTTGAGTTACCTTGATGTAGAGGTTGTTGTCTGTGCTTCTTGTCCATAGTTCATAGGGAAATTTTTCATTGTTGTTTATGAGAATTACTCTGTTTTGAATGTGAATTGTTGTATTCACTACATGTGTCCAAAAAATATCTGTCAATTTGGAATCCATTAGCATTGTTTGAGCCATTTCTTATGTAATTATCATCCATTATGATAATGTTCCTTTGTCTCTAAACCACTCTCTAAACCAATCTATAAATACATGCTCTCGTCCACTATCATATATGTGTCCAAACTTGCTAAGTGTTCTTATGAATCCATCTATGTCCATACCGTCCAAGTCTCTACTTGCACAAATGTCCATAGTGTTGACCCATTTATCACTATACTATCATGAAGTCTTGATTAATCTATCAAAATGTATTTTTGCTAACTGATTGCTCTGGATCTGTCTTCTCAAACTCTGCAAGTTGCTCAAAGGATGGTTCTTTGGTATGTCACAACTATCGCATAGACTCCCCCTATCTAATATTCATATTACCTGGGAGTCTCTAAGCCAGATGGCTCAGAACAATTCCTGCTCTGATGTGTATTCATCATCATATTCATTGGTAGATTCATCATCATCTTCATTGGTAGATTCATCATCTCTCTGAGCTCAGACTTCTTTCTTTTTGTCTATGGATTCATCTTTCACTACAATGCTTGAAAGTACAATCTCTTGAACATGTTCCTTATTTACATGTCCTTCTTTTCTTTTAGTTATTTTCCAAACCTTTCTGTATCTAACATTTTTCTTTTTCTCTATAGTGTTTTCTTAATCTCATTTTATTTCCATTCTTGCGATCTCTGGGACCTGGTCTTTGTTCACATGTTATTCATTTTTTCATATCCATACTTTCTTATATCTGATATCAGTGTTCTCTTTCATGGAAGTATCAATCATGCTTCTGCAATCACTAGCTATGTGTCCATAGTTATGACATTTGTAATATTCAATGTAATGTGGGGCCACATAGGCATTTATTGCTTGAACATTTCTTTTATAATCCCTACAATCTGCAACCTTATGTCCAAAATTATCACAATAAAAACAATGACCATAAAATAAATTTGCTTACCTGAGAGTGAATGATCTTCTTTGTGGTGTAGTCCTTTTGAATTTCTACCTTGACTGATCATGATCATTATTGAAGATTATTTTTGGCTTGAACATGGATGGTATTCTTGAAGATGTATCTTCAATAGTTTTCTTAGATTATGGTTGACCATGATTCTTTCCTTTGAGTACTTCTGCATAACTCTTTCTATTTTCTTCATTATTATTTTCTAGCAACCTAGAGTGATTCTCTTCATTCTCTATAACTGATGTGGATGTTTTTGTCTTTTCAACGTTCTTGTTGAGCTTGACCATTTTACTTCTCAATGTGACAACTTCTTCTTCAAGCTTCTCAACCTCTTCTAGACCAAACTCTACCTCAAGTTGGTTTATATCATTAGTTCTTTCCTTAAGATGATCTGTCAATATATTCTCTCTCATTTCTACTTCTTCCTTCTGTGTTGTTATGGTGGCTTCCAAATACGTCTTTTGATATTCAATATTTTCTTCGATCTTTCTGGCTTCTTCTAGCTAAGTTCTTAAGTTCTCGATGACCTATTGGGCTTCTTAAAAAATGTGAACACTTTCCTTTTGTTTCATCAATTCTTTCTTGAGTGACTTATTTTCTTCTCTTAGTTCATCTAAAGCACTAATCAATTCTGCTTCATAATTGTCTTCCTTTTCAATTAGTTTTTTTGTCTCATTTCCTTCATGGCATTCTATTTCAAGATGTCTGTGGTTTTCACAATTAAAGAAAAACAACATACCTCTGGTGATTATGTACTCTTCATCGTATGAATCTGTTTGACATGATGAACATAATTCTTCTTGATCTGTATCTGCATCTTCTTTGGCATTTTCTGAATCTGCGATGGGTGAAGAATATATGGCATGTAACTTATCCCAAAGTTCTTTGGTTGATGAAAATTTACCAACCTTTTCTCTTACCGGATTAGGTAATCCTTCCCAGATGAAATCCATTGTTATTTTGTTATTCTTATTCAATTCCTTCTTAGTTGCGGTCTTTGCCCTTTTTGAACTATCATATCATGTAACAACTGATAGCCAAATATAATGTCCCTATGACTGTAAAAATACTTTTGTCCTTCTACTCCACATCTCATACTTTAAACCATTCTAACCATTAAACATTGGTACTCCATTCTCAGAATATTCCATGATCTCCTTCCAGTGGTTAAATTGTTTCCTGAAGGAACCTTCTCTGAAACCAATTGTTGGATTACTGAGAGGGGGGTGAATCAATAATAGAGAAATTTAATCCTTTTTCACCATAAAATGCAAGTGATATGTCAATGTATCATTATCATCCAATAGTTGTAGAGTAAATAAACAATGAATAAATGAACAATCACACACATACATAGTACACTAGTGTTTTACATGGAAACCCAAAGTAGGAGAAAACCACACAAAAAAAATTATTATGTCTTTAATAATTACATTCATTGGAAGCACCAACTTCCTTTCTTTTCCAACTGCAACTAGAAGGAGGCTCCAACCCCCTAGTTTCTCAGGATACAACCTGAGGGATGCTCCAACTCCCCAATTCTCTAGCTACAACCAAAAGGAGGCTACAACCCCCTATGTTCTCCAGATACAACTGGAAGGTGGCTAAAACCATCTGTCCTTGCCCTGTCCAATATCCCTGAAGTAGAAGTAGAATGATGGAACCACTGTCACACTATCACTATGAGATATACTTTTGTAAATATGTACCAATAAAACTGTAACAACCTATACCAATAACCTCTACCAACATGTACCTCAACCTATACCATCAACAAATGCATCAACCATGCACCAAACCTGTACAAATAATCTGTTAAGAACCAAATATCAAAATAGAATAAAAAATTCTCAGAATAAGTACTCAATGCCTTGAAAAAGAGAGAATTTCATATAATAAGCCTCTTCGAGGGGGGAACCTCCTTATACACCACATAAATGTTCAATTACAAGATGATTCCAAATGAAAATGTCTTCTTGGTATATATGGGAGACTAGGAGGTACAATTACAACTAATGGACCCAAGTTGACATAAATAAAATAACATTACTATTGTAATATTCCCTAATTAAGGGGTAGTGTGCCACTATTTAGAGCTTAACATGCCCCTCCCCTTCAAAAAAGTGTTGTCTGCAATGCTTGAGTAATTCTGGATGCTTCTATATAAAAGATTCATCTTCCCAAGTGGAATCTTCAGCAAGAAGTTTCCTCCACTTAATGAGATACTCTGAAATGGATCTATTCCTCAGCTGGCGAATTCTTGTGTCAGTGATGGATTCAGGCTCCAATATGATTTTTCCTTACTCATCAAGTTTTGGAAATACAGTTTGAACTGGGATCTTGTCACCTATAACCTTCTTTAAGAATGAAACATGGAAAACTGGGTGTACTCGTGAGGATGCATGCAACTCTAATTTGTATGCCATATTACCAATCTTTTGCAACACCTTATAAGGACCATAATACTTTGGTGATAATTTATTATCCTTATTGGCTTGCTTGAGGGACATCTGTTTGTATGGTTGTAGTCTTAAAAACACCCAATCCCCTACTTCAAAACTTATTTCACTACGATGTTGATTTCCTTGTTGTTTCATGCGATTTTGTGCCATGGTCAGGTTGTCCTTTAATATTTGGAGAACTTGTTGTTGATGCTCGATGCGATTTTCCACTGCTTGAACCTTATATTTTTCTTTTAAAGAAGAAGTGATGGAAGGAGGGTGGTATCCATAGAGTGCCATAAATGGTGTCATTTTTGTTGCAGTATGAAAGGAAGTGTTATACCACCATTCTGCCAAGGGTAACCATTTGAATCATTGTGTTTGTTTATCAAAGACAAAGCAACGGAGGTATCCTTTTGAAAAAATTTCATTATCTTGGTTTGTCCATAATATTGAGGATTATAGGATGAGCTATGAGCCAATTGAGTACCCAAAGAAGAAAATAATTATGTCCAAAAATAATTTGTTCATTATCTCTGTCACTTACAATAATCTTTGGGATTCCATGTAGTTTTTGAACTATCTCTATGAATGTGGTGGCAACTATATTGGCTTTGAAGGGATGAGAGAGAGAACAAAAGTGTGTGTACTTGGTCAGTCTATCAACAATAACCATGATGACACTCTTTCCTTCAGACTTCAGTAACCATGTGATGAAATCCATGGAAACCTCCTCCCAACGCTGAATTGGGATGGCTAATGGTTGTAAAATACATGGGGTCTTAATTGTTTCCGCCTTATTTTGTTGGAAAACCAAACATTCTGCTATAAACCTTTGAACATCAGTTTTAAGGCCATCCCAAAAAATTCCTTCCTGACCCTATGGTAGGTTTTCAAAAATCCAGAGTGCTCTCCTACTGGAGGGGTGTGCAATTCCAATAGTACCTTTTGTTTGAGTTGGGAGTTCTTACATAAATATAAGATATCTTTGTACCATAGTGAATCATTTTTCCATGTAAATGTATCTGATGCACTGGAATCTTGTTGTATCCTTTGAATGAGAGTCCACACATTTTCGTCATTCTTCCATTCATCCCTCACTTATATTATCCAATCGGGGTGGATGATCGAGATATCACAGAGAAAGGCCTCAACATCTTCATCCTTTCTTGAGAGCACATCTGCCACAACATTTTTCTTCCCTTTTTTATAGATGATTTCAAAATCATAACCCAATATCTTGGTCACCCATTTTTGTTGTTCTTCTGAAGATAGTCTTTGTTCCAAGAATTATTTAAGACTATCATGATTTTTTTTTACCTTCAAGTGCCTACCTATTAGGTAAGGGCACCATTTCTTCAATGCATGTAGTATTGTCATCATTTCCTTCTCATAAATGGATTTGTGTAAGTCCTTTCCCTTGAGTGGTCGACTTTCAAAAGCCAGGGGCCTTCCTTCCTGCATTAGGACAACACCAATGCCATTTCCTTAGGCATCACATTCCACAATAAAGGTTTTTGTGAAGTCTGGTGTGGTCAAGATAGGATATTTACACATCACCTCTTTAAGTTGTTCAAAATCTTTAGTTGCCTTTGGAGTCCATGAAAATGAATCCTTCTTATTTAATGTCATTAAAGGTGTTTCTATTCTCCCATAGTTCCAAACAAAATTGCAGTATTAACCTGTCAAACCCAAAAATCCTCTAAGATTATTCAATGTTTTGGGAATCGGCCAGTCCATCATGGCCTTAATATTTTTAGGGTCTACCTTGACACCTTCTTGAGATACAATATGACCCAAATAATCTACCTCCTTCACCCCAAAGAAACATTTGGACGGTTTGGCATATATTTTTTTCTCCTTTAGTAGTTGTAGCACCTTGTCAACATGTCGCACATGATCCTCCCAAGACTTGCTATAGATTAGTATGTCATCAAAAAATACTAACAAAACTTTTCGAAGGAAGAGCTTGAAAATGGAATTCATCAACCATTGGAATTTGGAAGGTGCATTTTTAATGCCAAAAGGCATGACCAAAAAATCATAATGGCCTTCATGAGTTCGAAATGTTGTTTTTGGGATATCTTCTTCCTTCATTCTAATCCGATGATACCCTAAACAGAGATCCAACTTTGTGAAATAGATTTCTCCATGTAGTTCATCTAAAACTTCATCAATGACAGGAATGGGAAACTTATCTTTAATAGTGATCTTGTTGAGCTCTCTATAATCTAGACACATACGCCATGAGCCATCTTTCTTGAATACCATTACCACAGGTGCAGAGTAAGAAATTTGGCTAGGTCTAATAATGTCAGCCTCTAACATTTCTTCAACCATATGCTCAATTTCACTCTTCTGGGCATAAGGGTATCTGTATGGCCTGATGTTAGGAGGAACACTCTCATGAATTAGGTGAATATCATGATCATGATTTCGATTGGGTGGAAGACCTTTGGGAATATCTTCAAATACTTTGGAATGCTTATCAATGATCCCTTGGAGATATAAGGGAATAGATGGCTTATATGTTTGAACATCTAGTGAGCATAGTTGTGCAATAACACCTTGATGTCCCTTTTTCAATAATTTTGTCATGCCATTAGAGCTTATCACGTTATTGGGTTTCCCTGTGATACCTCTTAACTCAATTTCTTTTCCTTCCAATGAAAATTTCATGAAAAGTTCTTGAAAATTAAAAGCCATTGTTCCTAATGATTGTACCCATTGGATTCATAGTACAACATCAGCACCACCCATGGGTATATAAATCATTGGACTATTCATTACATATTCCCCCATAGTAAGATCGATCTTATTGCATTTTCCTGAGTAATTGATAGTTCCTCCATCTGCAATCATTACTTGAAACTCTGGCACTGGATATACAAAGCAATTGAGAGCTTTGGCTAATTTATAGTGAATGGAATTTTGAGTACTACCAGAATCAATTAGGACTATTTCATTTTTCTTTTTGATATATCCTTCTATCTTAAGGGTTTGAGGAGTGCTAATTCCATCCAATATCGTGGGAGTCAACTCTTCAAAAGAAATTGCTTCTACGTTTTCATCTTGAGATGGTTCTTCTTCTTCTTCTTCTTCTTCCTCTTCACAATCTATGTAGAATAATTTCTTCTCACCACACTTATGTCCCTTACTATACTTGTTGTTGTTGGATTACTGAGAGGGGGGGTGAATTAGTAATAGAGCAATTTAATCTCTTTTAACCATATAATCCAAGTGCTATATCAATGAAGCATTATTATCCAATAATTGCAGAGTAAATAAGCAATGAACAAATGAACAATCATACACATACACAGTACACCAATGTTTTACATGGAAACCCAAATTGGGAAAAAACCACGAAATGTTTTTTCTTATATGT
Organism: Picea engelmannii; assembly: GCA_009831015.1. NCBI lineage: Eukaryota > Viridiplantae > Streptophyta > Pinopsida > Pinales > Pinaceae > Picea > Picea engelmannii. Next base: position 140,870 of record ML798491.1, on the reverse strand, counting down.
CTTGAAGAATTACATTCATTGGAAGCACCAACTTCCTTTGTTTTCCAGCTGCAACTAGAAGGAGGCTCCAACCCCATAGTTTCTCAGGCTACAACCTGAGGGAAGCTCCAACTCCCCAAATCTCTGGCTATAACTAGAAGGAGGCTAAAACCCCCAACGTTCTCCGTCTACAATCGGAAGGTGGCTACAACCACCTATCCTTGCCCTGTCCTGCCACCCTGAAGTAGAAGTAGAATGATGGAACCATTGTCACACTATCACTGTGAGATATACCGCTGTAAACCTGTACCAATAAATCTGAACCATGCATCAACCATGCATCAACCTGTAATCAAACTGTACCATAAACAAGTGCATCAACCATGCACCAACCTGTAATCAACCTGTACCATAAACAAGTGCATCAACCATGCACCAACCTGTAATCAACATGTACCATAAACAAGTGCATCCAACCATGTACCAACCTATAATAAACCTGTACCATAAACAAGTGCATCCAACCATGTACCAAGTATGTACCAATCATGTGTCAACTACTCATCAAATATGACTCGTCAATATGTACCAACATCATCAACTATACACTTCATGTATGTGTCAACTCATCAACTACTATCTCAACCATGTACTCAACATGTACCTCAACCAAAAGCCCTCATCAATTTCATCATCAAAATCTGATTTGTAGCTCTGTAATAGACCTGGTGTTTCAGATCACATTTCTGCAAACCTTCATTAACTTTAACAGCAAGAAACTAGCATTTTCATCAAACTTTTCTTTAGGCTCACATGCCTAGTTTTGGATTAGTCAACAACCCTAACTTGAAGTAATCATAACTTTGAACTTGTAATGTATAAAGATATGAAACTGATATAAAATGTTCTTCATTGTGTTTTATGAAATTCCTCCAAGTGGCACTACTTGGAACCATTCATAAAAGGAGTTATAGCAAAAATGACATACCTTGCTGAATTCTGGCTTATTCTAGAGAGCGACCTTGTAGAGAGTGCCCCGCACAAAATATTTGATTAAATGATCTTAAAATGTTACACAGCATACTACAAACTATACTATAACCAAAAAATTTGGTCTCACTGAATTTGGATCTGTTATGAAGAAGTTATGACGTTTTTACCGGAAACACCTGATTTTGACTAGTTTCAGGACTAGCCACAAACCCTATTTTCCACAGAGTGTAACTCCCAAAATACAACGACCCACAAGATGAATTTTGAACCACAGATACTTGGATATGTTTTCTCACTTTCATAGCAATTTCA
>ML798491.1:120189-131558 GCA_009831015.1 Picea engelmannii | reverse complement strand
TCACCATAAGGGGACCACTTTGGAGTTCATCCATATTTACTTATTATCAACCATGAAAAAACAATAATGAGTCATATTTACATCAAACACTATTGGGTCCATTACCCAAAACTTTGTGCTATGGGTCTTTCTTCAAGGGTTGACATCAATGACAACCAACCTTAATCAACAGTTGTCACAATTAAAGCATAAACCTTTTTCTTTTCTTTCCTCCAATTTTTTAGGTGTCAACATTGTAGGTTGAGGTGTTTTAGAAGAAGGAGCATTATTCTCTCGATAGATGTTAGGATTGGTCCTTCTAGTAGTCATAGCCATATTTTTAGTTTCAACATTTCTTGCCACCCTAAATGCATTCTCCAATTATTTGGGTTCCCAAAGGAGAACCTCATGTTGAATGTTATCCTTTAAAGTTCCTATGAATACATCAATCAAGTGCTCATCTGCAATATTTGTTACCTTTATATTCAATATTTGGAAGTTTTCAATGTGCTCTGTAACTGAACCCTTTTTCTTGAGATTTATCAATTGGCTAAAGAAGGTATTGCTCCTTGTATCCTCAGAGTGTGCTATCATTTCTTCCGTGAAAATTGTCCAAGTGATGAGTGATTTGCGAGAACAAATACATCGATACTGTACAAATTGATAGGGTTATAAATATAAAGAAGCAATTCATACCTTTTGTGTATGTGGAACATTATGTAAATCAAATAATTGCTCCATTTGAAGTATCTGTATGATTGGGTCCTTGCCATCAAACTTCCTCATATCGATCTTAGGAATGTGGTTGGTCTTCAACCCAAAGTTGGAGTTTCTCCATTCTTGATTCATTTTCATTGTGTCCTCATCATGAATTTCATGGGATACATTTTCACTTTCAAGTGTCCTCTCTATTAGGAAATTTTTCAATCCTTCCATGATCTCCCTTTTTAAACCATCCATCTTAGTATCCATTATTGCCTCCAATTTAGCTTCAGTTGAATCCATCATCCCTTGTAGTTCATCTTTTGTCACTGTCTTCTTTTGTAATTCATTTATGTCCCTACGCATTTCTTCACCTTCATCAAGAGTCCAAGTAGGAATTTCTGGAGGCTTATTTGGGGTAGAAGTTTCCTTTTTTGGTGGCATGTTGGCCAAGTGTCACTTTTAAAACTTGATTTTGAGGTGGTTCTGCTAGACAATCTTTCTTTTGTTGTATCTCCAAAGTTTCATCCCTTCTGGGTATGAAAAAATATTTTGTGTAGTTCTCTGATATTTCTTCTCTGTAATGCCACAGGTCTGATCAAAATTGGATGTGCCCAATGGAATTTACGGTAACTTCCTCGCAACTTGCTGATTGTTTTCCTTTCCAGGATATCTCACTTGTATAGTGTGACTCGCACAAAATAATTGATATAAAATTATGAAAATGGTACCATAAATACTACAAACTGTCCACTATCTAATGCAACTAGTCTCACTAAATTTGGATACTCTAGGAAGAAGTTATGATTGTTTTACTCAGAACACTTACTTGAGACTAGTCAATAGGACTAGTCAGAACCCTATCTTCCATAAGGTGTATCTAAAAATGTAAGATGAACCAGAAGATGAAATTTTATCACAAATACCTTAGTAACTTCTATAAAAAACCTCTATATTTCAGGGTCTTAAATGTTATAGAAAACTTTTTATAGAGAAAAAATTTCGATGACTCAATTCAGAATGATTTCAGAACCCTATCTTACACAAGATGTATCTTCGAAAGTATAAGGCCTCAGGAGCTGAAATTTTAACCCAACGTACCTTGATCCATATAATAAATATACTCCAAGGGGTTCCTTCTGAAACTTCATAGAAAAAAATTATAGCAAAAATTACAAGGTGTCTCAGATGTAGCAACGAAACCCCAAGACCTTGAGCTCGGATACCATATGTAAAGAACCAAATATCAAAATAGCATAGAAAAACCTCAGACTAAGTACTCAACGCCTTGAAAAAGAGATAATTTCAGATAATAAGCCTCTTCAAGGGGGCAACCTCCTTATACACCACATAAATGTTCAAGTACAAGATGATTCCAAATGAAAATGTCTCCTTCGTATATATGGGAGACTAGGAGGTACAATTACAACTACTGGACCCAAGCCGACATAAATGAAATAACATTACTAATGTAATATTCCCTAATTAAGGGGTAATGTGCCACTATTTAGAGCTTAACATAATTTGTCACAATAACCTATTCAAACAACCTGTAATCAACATGTACCATAAACAAGTGTATCAACCATGCACCAACCTGTACCATCAATGAGTGCATGAACCATGCACCAAATATGTACCAATCATGCATCAAATACACATAAACTATGACTCATCAATATGTACCAACATCATCAACTATACACCTCATGTATGTGCCAACTCATCAACTGCTTGTCTCAACCATGTACCCAACATGTACCTCAACCAAAATCCCTCATCAATTTCATCATCCAAATATGATTTGTAACTCTGTAATAGAACTGGTGTATATGATCACATACATGCAAACCTTCCTTAACTTTAACAACAAGAGACTAGCATTTTCATCAAACTTTACTTTAGTCTCACATGACTAATTTTGGATTAGTCAAAAACCCTAAATTGAAATAATCATAACTACGTACATGTAATGAATAAAGATCTGAAAATTGTACACAATGTTCTTCAGTGTCTTCTATGCAATTCCTCCATACTTCACTACTTAGAACCTCTCAGAAAAGGAGTTATCACAAAAATGGCATACCTTGTTGAATTATGGCTTATTCTAGAGAGCGAACTTGTAGAGTGTGCCCTACACGGAATATTTGTTGCATGTATCTAAAAATCGTACACAAAATACTAAATATTGTACGCTAACCAATACATTTGGTCTTACGTAATTTGGATCTGTTATGAAGAAGTTATGATTTTTTTACTCGAAACACCTGTTTTAGACTAGTTTCAAGACTAGCCACAAACCATATTTTCCACAGCATGTAACTCCAAAAATACAATGACCCACAAGATGAAATTTGTATCACAACTACTTGGATATGTTTCCTAAATGGCCTCCCAATTTCATGGTCTGAATCATTCTAAAAAAAAAATTATTGCGAAAATGGTGAGACGACCTGTAAATAACATACCTTGGAAAGCATCATCAAAATAATTTATCCTCCCTTGAATTTTGGCCTTCTTTACTTCACCTTCCCTCTGAAATTTTTCTTAGATATCCTTTGGTTATCTCAGTCACTTGTAGATATTCAATATGATAAAGTGTAATTAAAATGAGAGAGCCTTGCCTCTTATTTATACTTTCATGTAGCTTCCTCAAGGGGTTACCTTTTAACCATCTTAACCCACTTTCCTTATTTTAGGGTTAACCAACTTCTAACCACTTGTCCACTTAGTAATTTCTCTATTAAATTTATTATTTAAATAGTTTATTATGTATCATCTTTGACTTATAGTACACTCATCACTTCACTTACCTCAAGGGGTTACCTTCTAACCATCTTAAACCATTTTCCTTATTTTAGGGCTAACCCACTTCTAACCACTTGCCTACTTAGTAATTTCTCCATTAACTTTATTATTTAAATAATTTATTTTGTATTCACTTTGACTTATAGTACACTCATAACTTCACTTTATTATTTACCTTCTAAAATCTCTTAAACCACTTTGACTACTTTGACCTTTCGGGGCTTCTAGATGACTCATGAGGGTTCTCCAAATTCACATGGCCATAACTCTCTAACCATGAGGAGTTATGTGATGTTCCACATACCAACATAAATTCCTTGACATGCACTATCCATATGAAATAGTCTTACCTGAAAATATATCAAAACTCATACCATTATCCATCAAACAAACTTGGGTCCATTACCCAAACCTTTGTGCTACCAAAATTTTCTATCGGACTTTCTTCAAGGGTTGACATCAATGAAAACCAACCCAAATAATAAACAATATCATCAATGATGTTCCTCAACTAAGTACCATAATATGTGTCTCAAGCATGTGATAACATCACCATGACATATACCAAACAAAATACCAATATAACCAAGATATACTTCTAACAATGTATCATATCATCACAAAGCTATAAAATATCATGTACCATCATCATCAAGACATGCCTCAAGCATGTACCATAAAAATAACCCTCAATAACATGTGTAAAGCATACCTATGATCCTATTGCAGACATGTATCTCTTCCTCAACTTCAGAAACAAGAGAATAACATCTTCATCAAACTTTACCTCAGTCTCGTGGGACTATTTTTGGATTAGTCACAAACCTTAAATTTAAACAAACATAAATGTGTACCTGTAATGAATAAAGGTATGAAATTTTAATCATGAATACTATAAGATATTTCTTGCATATCCTCCAAATCGTAAGGTTTCGAACTTCTCATAACAGAATTTATAGCAAAATGGCAAACCTTGTTGAATTTTATCCTATTTTGGAGAGAGAACATGTATATAGCATGCCAGGTGCTCAATATTTGATATTTGATTATGAAACTTTCCCATAAGATACTACGAACTGTTATATTTCCACTAAAATTGGTCTCACATAATTTGGATCCTCTATGAAGAAGTTATGACTGTTTTACCGAAAACACATGTTTGAGACTAGTTTCATGACTAGTCAAAAACCATATCTTCCACAAAGTGTATCTCCAAAAGTACAATGAACCAGAAGTAGAAATTTTTACCATTGGTACCTTGACATGTCTTCACAAAAACCTCCAATTTTTGCTATATGAATCATTCTAGAAACAAATTTATAGTGAAAATTATAAGATGACCTTTAAATAACATACCTTAGAACACATCATCACAAGACTTCATCCTCCCTTGGAATTTCTCCCTTATTCACTTCATATTCCCCCTGAAATTCACCTCATATATCCATGATTACCTCAGATAAAAATCACTTGAGTTAATGTAACAATTGAACTCCTAGGTTTCATATTTATACTAGATATGGCACCCTCTTTTTAGGGTCGACTTGACCCAAATACAATTCAATTTAATTTTTGATGATTATTCCATTGAGGCCGACTTTACCAACAACATACTTAATATTTATTTTAATATTTATTGCAATGGGGCCGACTTGTCACTTCTTGTTACAACTGTTTAAGGCTCTGTAACCATACTTCGAGGCTTCCATCTTCAAGAGGGAATATCTACTCAACCATAAGGAACCACGTGATGTACCACCTACCATTGGAAATGACAGGATGAGGAATATCCATATATGAGGGTGTTACATGAATTTACAGTGTCCTTCATTTCCATGTTCCTCAAACAACTTCGGGATTTGTGACCACACCGTCGAGACTTCTCAACCACTTAACCACTTAGCCATCTTTCCAAGCCTTATTGTAGAATTCTTCAAAGCATCTTCCCGTGAGGGCCATGCTTAGAGATACACCATAAGAGGACCACTTTGAAGACTTCTCCAAATACACCCATCACATATGTTGACATCAATGACAACCAATTGTACAACAAAATCAATGGAAACCAAGTATCCAACAATATCCCCCTTTGGAATTGATGGAAAAACTCATACTCCACTTGTGACCAATTATCCTCATTTATATATCCTCATGTTTCTCTCCCCCTTTGACATCAATGGAAAAAGGTTATCCCCCTTTGGGGTTTCTCCCCCATCTTCATGCTTCTAATATTTATCTTTCTTCTCCTTTGACATCATGGGTGTTGTTCCTGAGTTTATACTTTAAGGCTCTAAAGTATACTGTCAAGGAATCTGAAAACACAGAGAGAGTTAGCGATAGGAGAAGATACGATAAAAATATGAGGGCTATAGTTGGTTCCCCAACTGTCTCTGTCAAAATTCCCAGTTTTTCTGGATATTGGTATCTCTTTCAATTGTTTCCCATGAACATTCTAACTCAACCCAGCTATTTTTTGTTTGTAATATAGTGTTAAATAAATTTAGAGCGATGTTGGTTTAATCCAAAAGGTCGGTCTTGATATTAGGCTGCCTTGCAACTGGTACTGTCATGAAGGGTAAAAATAAAGAAGATAAAGTTATTTTGTTTTCCTTTTAGGCTTGTTATCTCTATTCCACAATGTAATGATAATGATGTCAACAACCAAATAGATAGGATGACTAAATTGTATGCCTTTTCTTGTATCTGAGTTAAATTTTAAAGAAAAGTAACATGCATGATATGAAGAAAAACATAAATCTATTAGCAAAGTGAGGCATCAATTTCAGAGGAATCTCACATAGTAACAGAAGACTACGAAATGAGAAAAATATTAATGAAGCATATGATGTTGAAATCTAACCATCTACAGGTCTTGTATCTGTTGATAACAGATACAGAGGAAAAACTGTAAATGATCTAAATAACAAGAATAATAAATTCCACAGTAGAGGTTGTACTAAATTGTAGCCAAGCATTCATCAATTAAACATATGAAAGAAAGATGAGATGACAGGGAAACACATAACTCAGAAGTAACAAGATCTGGAATCTTCAATCAGAATTTCTATTAATTTAGAGTTTCTTCAAAAATTACTTCGTCAAAAATGATTTCTTTAGAGAGATCAAAAATCCCTCTTTTAGTCTTCTCTCCTTGTATTTATACAAGGTCATCAATACTTGATAGTTAGCAATCTCCTACTTTTCTGGAGAAAAATAGTTACAAAATTGAAACCTTAACCGTTGCATGATTAACTTTTTCTTATCTATCATTTCAATAGTATGAGTTTTCAAACGATACTTCATTGTTTAGCTGAAGTCTCTCCCTCTTTTGAAGCTATACATTCAACACACTTCTACAAAAAATGAACAAAAATTATGGGTGGTGTCAGGAGATCTTTAGTTTCAAATAGATAAAACTTTCTTTGTACCTTTGGAAACTGGTCTCCAAATATTTTATCGGAAAACTTGATCGATTGCAACTTTAAATTAGGTTTTACCAGCCATCTGTCTATCTAGTTGGTATTGATTTCGCTCAACTGTGAAATTTCTGCCTGAACCTCCTGTAAGCTCTCTTTGTAGTCCAACTGTTGTTTCACAATGTTTATCTGCCCTAGTAGTCCAGAGCAGTCATTTCTTTCAAATCCTAATGCTTGCTTATCCAAAGAATCAAATATTCCCTCACAGTCATCTTTGATTTCTTTGATTGTATTCTTATTTTCAACTATGTTTTTTTTCCCATGCCTTGAGCATAATGTCTCCTCTTATCTATTCTGTGACAGAAAGTTTTAAATCTTTTGGTATCTCCCTGTTCCCTGAACATGCGATCACTTTCTGAAAGGTATTCCTTGCTGCTTTAGCCTCTTTTTCTAGTAAAATAATGTTATCAAGGGATTTGCTTACCTCTTGAAAATAATGTTGGATGATCTCTATTTTGGATATCAATTGTTGTTGTTTAGCTTCTATCTTTGTATGGGCTTCTAATGAGAAGGTTTTAAAATCCTTTAAGTCCACAACCCGGCCTTCTGTCAAACTCAATTTAGCCTGTAACTGTTTAACAAGCTCCCTTTGTTGAGTAACATGTACCTGACTTGCTTGTATCCTTTGGTTCATTTCATCCAAGCTAGTTTTGAGTGACTGGATTTATTTCCTTTCAACAGCTCTGGCCTACTCCAGAATTTTATTCACCTCTTCTCTAATGTTTTTCTCATCATTCTTCAATTGATCCTGCAATCGAGTTATCATGTGGTTACTCTTCTTTATCCTTGTTCTCATGTTCTCCACAGTAAAAATGTTTGTTGTTTCCATGGCTCCCATGGAGCCTGCTACCTCTATAGAGAAATCCTCCTCTTCCATTTTCTGGTCTTCTATCAAGACCTTATGTTTCTTCACCATACCCCCTTCTCTCATATGCATTTCTTGCCTTACAATAGCCTTACTCTGCTTGCTGAAAAAAAATAATTGGAAGGAGGGATCTCATCTCTGGAAATAGGGGTGAGGTCACCAACATATATATCTCCCACTTGTGGGAGTCCAAAGGTGGATTGCAAAGGAGTTAAGGAATTTATGGGAATTCCTAGCTTTGTAGACCTTATTTCTCCCATAGCCTCGGGTATAATGATATCAACAATAGGTGATGAAGGAGGAGTGGACTTACTGGACTCAGGAGGTGTCCTGGGCCTCCTCTCTGCTTCCATCTCTGGATTTTCTATTTGTAAGGCCTCTTCATTTTGTGAATATCCTTCAGTCTCCTAAGGAAATTCTCCAGGATTGACTTTACCTTGTGTTTCTTTTCCAAAACCTGGAGGAGTATCTTCTTGTTCCCGAAGAGGGGTAATTGCTTCACCTTGCAGCACTTTGGGTAGACCACTCCATTTGTGTTTCTAGAAGGTCGGAAAACAAGCTTGCAAGTCAGACGGAAGTGTTTGTACTCTTCCTAACACTTCCTCATAGGTCTTAGTCCCTTTGAACAGGTCGTCACAAGGGGACTTCTCGTGTTCATAAGCCTTCATATTACAGTGGGCCATGTGTTTTCCCACTAACTGGTAAGGATCGTGCTTCCTGTGCTCGAGGTTTACCAATTTAACCTCCTCTAGTGTTGTCACTTCAACTTTGGAATGACCTAAGTTGAGCAATGAAAATTTCCCAATCTGAATGGGGAAAACTAGCCAAGATTTATTTTGAGCCGATTTTAGTTCTATCCCAATTCCACTTATTACTATTTGATGAGTTACCTCCCTGCACACCAGTCTGTCAGGGAGGAATTTCGGGAGGGCGCGTGGGGAATTGAACACCTGAAAACTCTGATGTATGAAATATTCTCCTCAATGAACCAGTCAGCAACTGCCCTGAGGTTTCCTGTGACCAACTCTGAAATGTATGGAGGCGCACAACCATACAACATCTGATGTAGTGGTATCACCATGAAATGACATATTTCATAGAACAAGTCCTTGGCATTTTCTTCCCAAAGTTTAGAATGATATTCGTGAATTGGCTCTGGGTAAGTCGGATTCCAACTCCAATTCATCAAAGGGAAAGGAGTCAAGAATCATATAGCATCCATGATGTATGCCGACATATAAAAGGCTAGTGTTCGGCCTTTTTCTCTTTCAATCTGATAGTCCATGACCTCCTTCACCATGTTTTCGGATAAAATCTTATCCCAGTTGAAGTTGTAACCTTCAGTTGCCTCGTGCAAAAGAGGTACCCATTCTGCAGGGAAATGGGTGGGATTTTTCTTACCGAAAAGTCTACATAACATCATCGCCACATAGATCATGTATTCATTCAATCAGGTTGTGGCGTAAATACCATGGGTGTCAGCCTTGAATTTTCCCTTGTTCCTCCACCAATATTTGATTAAGTCAGGATACATTTGGTCTGACTCATAACATTATTTCCTTTGAAAATTACTCACGAACTCTTTATTATAAACATACTTTGGAATGGGAGACAATTTATACATTACTTGTAAATGTTTCGGTCTGAAAGAGCCAACGACGACCCCTCGGTTGTCCAGAATGTTCCTTGTTTGTACGTCAGTTCACTCTAAGGCCCAACTGATCATGTCATTATAAGTCATAAGTCGCGGTCGTGTAGCTATTTTTTGGAGCTCAGACTCTGCTATATCTCGAAGCTTATTGTTGGCGTCATGAGGGAAATTTTTTATTTCATAATCCAGAGTCTCGAAAATCTGTCTCCGGGATTTTATGGAATCAATGGCATGCGGTGTTGTATTAGATATAACGTCTCCATCTGGACTCAATCTTTCTGAAATCTCTTTGCTTTTCTTGGGTGCCTTCTTAGGTGCATTGATACCTGTGTTGAATCATAAACATGTTTACAAAGGAAATGTGTATAAAACCAGGTAAACGTGACTTGTTGCAGATACAAAGAATAACTATGAAGTTTGAAATATAAGACTTTATTAACCTTCAATTTCACGTTATAACGAGTGTACAGATGCAGACAATGAAAAATTAATTCCTTTCAATGGAAAGATATGCCTGGAGATACACTTTCGTGTTGAAAAAATCTTCATTTATCCTTTATTAATGCTGTCGTATATCAACGATTTTCAAAACTAGAGTTTCAAAACTCACTGCCTTCCTCAATTCCCGAAATGCAAAATACGGTTTAGTTATCACTAATCCTATTTTAAAAACAAATTAACCTTAATCTTAAACCTTGTTTAGGGAAAACGTGATTTCGTGTTTCAGAACTTCGGAGATCCTAGCGTCAAGGGATAAGTCATAAGCAATCCCTGGATTGCAAAATTGTGATGAGATTAGTGAGGCACTAAGACACGTATTAGAGATTCAATTAATCCAAGTTAATAATTAATTATCTTTTCAACTTTTTTAGAAAGTGAGGATCAGGAGTTTGACGGTTGAGAGTTCGAAAGTGTTTTGATAGAAGGAGAAACTTCAATTGTGAAAGATTAAGGGAATGATAATTATGTTTAGGAACTTAATTAATTACGGGTTTAAAGAGCGCTTTGTGGAAAGCGATGGCAAAGGCAACCTTTATTTTTCTCCCCTTTAAAATTTTTAATAAGCTAAACATTTTCGAGATTTCGGCACCGGGAAAATAAGATGGTTGAAGATTATACTTCAAGAAAAACTGAATCTTGAAAACCTGAAAAGGAACAGAAAGCTTTGATTTCCCCTTTTTACACTAAGGGCAGCTCCAAGACTTAGGAAAAGATGAAGCTTTAGTTTTCAAAGATAGGAGAAAATTAAACTTTGTGTCAACATTAGGCTCCATCTAGGGATCTTGTCTCCTTGTGGGACGAGAAGAACATGTAGACCAAGTGCCTTCATTGGGTAATGGAATCAAAGATTTGGCTCTATGAGACAAATAATGAGAAATACCGAACAAGATCAGGGTCCCAACGTTAACCTTGAAAACTCTTCAAAAACAAAAATTATGACTATCCCGAGCTAGGTTTTCAATAGATTTCTTATCCTAAAGCTGACCTCAAATCCATGTAAGATAATCAAAACCAAATTAACCATATTATCAAGCTTCTTGTGATTCTGTTTGCATCAAGGTAAGTATTTACACTGTGTCCGGTAAGGAGATCTTAGAAACCTATGATAAAATATAGCCGAAAAGAAGAGAAATTACCAGAGTATCTTTTAACTCACGTGTAACAGCTTTTATCAGATACAAGGATATTGCTTCACTACCAGTGAGCTTGTTCAGTACCCCAGTGAAGTTATCTGAATTCCCACATTGAATTTCCTTTCACCACTTCATTGTCTTGCAAGCATTTAAATGTTGAGATGAGAGAAATCAATAAGCATGAATTTCCTTTCTTCATCTCTTTAAACTAGATGGGGGCAATCAATATTGAATTTCCTTTCACCATCTATCCA
>ML798491.1:84715-120139 GCA_009831015.1 Picea engelmannii | reverse complement strand
TTTTGAAGTGGGGGCAATCAATGAGTATGCAATACACTCGAGAAGATATCTGTTTGAAAAAGAATCAAAGTCTGTCAACCCATTTAAATCTCTATGGGTCAATCTCCTTACCCGCCTTCAAAAATCAAGGGCTTCAGAGGACTTCTTAATGGAAGCTTTTTTACCTTTAGTCTAGGGAAATTCCTTGAGCTAAACCGATCAGTTATTCATGTTAGGATAACTAATAAGGTTCAGAATAACCTAGACATGTTTATGATCCAGCCAAAGTCAAAGAACTAAAAACACAACCTACTCTCTTTCCTAAAAGTTTGTTTGAGAGTTTTCACGACCAAGACAAGACTCCTTTGTTCTCAGGAAACTTCATGATCAGATGTCCATGATCAGGTGGGAAAAGGATTTACTGTGGTCAAGGGGCTTAGAAAAATTGTTGTACATATGGATATTCTTAGATATTTTCTTAATTAGCCTTTACAACCTTCTCTTAAGTCCTCCCTTTTTTATAATACTTTAAGAACTTCTTTGATTGAGTTGTTGTTGTTGTTGTTTTTTTTTTTACAAAAATAAATCGATGATTTATTTATTCATACTTCTTAGAGCTTTTATCCGGAATTTAAAATGGGATTTCATACCTTTATCATCTCTTATATTTCCAGCCCGAAGATTACTCGTTAATTACCTTTTTCATTGTGAGAGACTTGATAGGAATACTTGCGCATGTCACCTTTCAGTACCTCAAGTCTGTTGTCTCGTGAGAAACTTTTCCTGTGAATAACATAACATTATAATCTTTAGCAAATGACATGAAAGAAACTTTTATTTGTTTTATTTTATATACTTTTTTTTTTTTTTTGGAATCTTAACAAAAAGCATGAAAACAAACCGATATGTGCAATGATAATTTAGAAACACATTATTGCATGAAGTGTTTAAGATGCCACCCATTTACAGGGGCATTAAGAATGTCTCCATCCATGTTTTCTAATAACCAAGCATTTTTTCCTTCCAAGGTCGAAATTATGTATGAACCGGACCAGATTGGATCGAATTTTCCATGTTTTCCAGTGTCTTCTTTTCTAGCTTCCCATTTTAAGACCAAGTCTCCAGGGAGGAATTCTCTATATTTCGCTTTCTGATCGAATAAGGATTTCATTTTATCCTGATACCTTTACAACCTTTCATTTACTTTGGCCCTATTTTGTTGAACTTCGACCAGCTAGTTTATCCTCCTGGTAATGTCATTGGGTTCTTCATTCAAATCCTTCCAGAGTTTCATTACTGGCAAAGCAAGGTTTATTGGTAAAACAACATTAGTTCCATATACCATATGGAAAGGGGAAATCCCAATTGATCTTTTAGTACTTATTTTGTTGGCCCATAAATCATATTTTAAATGGGTATGCCACGTTTTTTTGTTTTCAGTCAAAACCTTTTTTTATCAGGGTAATCAGGATTTTGTTGGATGATTAAACTAGACCATTACCTTGTGGATAGTAAGTTGTGGAGTGTCCCAGTACAATGTTATATTTTCGACAAAAAATTATCATGGCCATTGACTTAAATGCTCGCATGTTGTTAGTGACTATTTTTCAAGGACAACCAAATATGGATAATATATTGTCTTCCAAAAAACAGATTACTACTGAATTAGTTGCATTCCTTGTGGGGATAGATTCTACCCACTTAGTGAAATAATCAGTAGCAATTAGGATCCATTTGTGTTGCACACTGGAGTGTGGATGAATTTATTCGATGAAATCAAGTCCCCATTGCTAAAACGGGGCTTCGGTTTTAACTGGAATCAGGGGAAAAGTTGGGACCCTCTATTTACCTTTGAACAACTGGCATGGGACACAATTTCAAAATTTAGTGTTCACTTCTACGAACAATTTGGGCCAATAGTATCTGGCTCTTAAGATTTTATACGTTGTTGCTCACCAAGCATGATGTCCTCCACATACTCTGATATGGAATTTATATATAGCCCCTTCTGTTTCAGTCTCAACTAAACACCTCAGTAGGAAACCCAAGGGGTCTTTCCAATACAATTTAGCATCTATGATACAGTATTTTACAGCATGTAACTTTTGCGTCCTAGCTTTTGACAAGCTTAACTCACTAGGACATTGAAGCACGAGTAGGTAATGGACGATGTCATGATACCAAGTTGAAGTCGAAAACTTATATTGGATTTTAGTTGTAGGTGCAGTGATATCAAGATCATCTATTTCCAGGAATCCCTCGTCCTCTTGCAACCGATTTATCCCAAGCGCTTTTAAATTCGATTTAGCAAGAAATTTGGCTAAACCTTGACCTTTGATAATTTTAGTTGGCTTGACTTCTAGGTCAAACTCTTGGAACTTAGCTAACCACTTGCCTCTTCTTCCATCGTTGTCTGATTTCACCAGGATGTCTTTAACAGAGCTAGAGGGTACATAAGCGATGATCTTTGAATGCAACACGTAAGTTCTGAAAGCCTTGAGAGATTTCACCATTGAGTAGGCCTGTTTCTCCAATATATCATATTTCAACTCAACATCTCTGAGTCTTTTGCTAAAAAACGCAATAGGCTACTCAAAAATTTCTTCGTCTTTCTGTAACAACATAGTTGCAATAGTATGTTCTGAAGCAAAAGAAAAAATCAAAAACTCTTTCGTGTAACCTGGACTTGCCAGGACCAGTGCTTCACTTATTACTTTCTTGATGTGTTGAAATGACACTTTGGATTCGCTGGTCCACCTCACCTCGTTGTCCTTTTTGACCATATATGTTATCAATTTTACAATCTCAGTGAAGTTAGGGATGAATCTCCTCAAGAAATTTATTTTTCCTAAAAAAGACTGAATTTCTTTTACATTTCTAGGAAAATTTATAGTGTCTATTGCTTTAACCCTTTTTGGATTGATTTTGATTCCCTCTTTAGACACGATATGGCCCAAGAGTTTACCTTATTGCATTGCGAAATGAGATTTCTTGGGGTTGAGTGACAAACCAAATTTACAGCATTTCTCAAAGGTTTGTTTAAGGTGTGTTAGATGTTTTGTATCGGATTTGGAGAACACAGTCAGGTCATCAAGATAGATAACAATGAATTTATCTCTTTCACCTATGAAAGAGATATCCATGGCTCACTGAAAAGTGGCCCCTGCATTCATCAAACCAAAAGGAATTTTATCATACATAAAAGTACCCCAAGGGGTAGTGAAAGCAATTTTTTCTTTATTGTCCTGATGCACAACGATCTGATTGTAACCTGAAAAACCATCAATCATAGACATTCAGTTAGCTCCAACTACTTTTTCTAAAATGTGATCCATCTTAGGCAATGGGTAATTGTCTTTAAGTGATGATTGATTTAGGTTTATGAAATCAACACACAATCTGATCTTATTGTTTTTCTTTCTTACTGGGACCAAATTGGATACCCACTCAGAGTATCTCAGTGGAACTATGATTTTAGCATCCAAGAGTTTTTTGACTTCCTTTTCTATCACTGGTAACAGGATAGGGTTAATCTACCTAAGTTTCTGTCTAAAAGGTTTGACACCTAGTTTTAGTGGAATTTTATGTTCCATGATAGACGTATCATAAGTTCTCAACTCGTCATAAGAACAATAAAAAACATCTTTGTATTTTTTAAGCAACTCATCATATTTACTTTTGATTTCGTGAGACAAGTATCTAGATACTTTCACTAATCTGGGACTCTCTTTGGTACCTATATTGCAATCTTCAAATTCCTCCAGCTGAGGCTATAAGGTAGTCTTCAAAGGGATGTCATCATGACTGAAAATCCTTTTTAAGGGAATCAAGCCTTGGGTATCTGATTAGTTTTTAAAACCAACATTCAGTGATTTGCGATTTTATCCTGGAACTCTTAGGGGTCTTCTCCTTCATACATGATCCAAATAGGATCATTTTGGTTCTCTTGGTTAGCATGGGTTTCGGCGAACTCGTCTATGATTTCTAGAAATTTTCGGAGTTGTTTATCATCCTCGAAGACTTGCCAATGTTGTATTTTATTGGGTATGGAAGGTCTATGTCTCATTTGTATATGATATTTAAGTTTGAAATCAATGGAAGGTACGAAAGTCGAAGCTGCTTTGGCTAAAGCATCCGCCTGCTAATTTTCTACTCTCGGGATGAAGTGAATATTAACAGAGGAGAAAAAAAATTCGATTAGGTCCATAACACAATTTCGATATGACCTTAACCTAGGATGTTTGGCCTGATACTGATGATTAACCTATTTCACGATCAACTTTGTGTCACCAAAAACTTCCAAATTTTTAATTTTCATTTTCCTAGCGGCCTCTAACCCTAACACTAGAGATTCGTACTCACATACAGTATTGGCGTGGTCTATATTCCATTGAATCCTATAAGAGAAAGGGATAACGAATTGGTTATCAGGTGCCACAAAAATTACTCTAGCTCCAGCTCCAAGATAAGATGAGGCACCGTCAAAAAACATTTTCCAAACACCAGTGTTATACACGTCCTGTTCTATTTGTTCTTTTTCTTTTTTATTTCCTGTAAAACTTTATTTTATACACGCATCCACATCATCATCTATAGATAATATACAATTACCTAAATCATGATCAACAATATATACAGGATAATTATTTGGGCTGAGAGGATCACTAACCGTAAATGCTAACCTGGTTTCCCTGTACAACCGCGTGAACTGCCCCGCAAAAACTAGAATTGTTGCGTACGTCATATCAATTTGAAGGGAACCTCCAAGTTTGGCACCCTAATATTGGGACAAGAGCATGCCATATTTTTGGGGTATATATGCAGCAACTACATCCATTAAAACACTTTTTGAAGGTACTTGTGCGAGGTTTACTACTAAGTCTTTTATCATACCTATACACTTGAATTTCCTCGAATCGAAAGAATATAAATCTCCATAAGGCCTAGTGATTTCAAGGCCAAGTCTGTCCATGATTGCTTTAGGAATCACATTGTGAGAGGCCCCAGAATCTAACATGCAGTTATGGAGCAAATGGTCGAAAATGGTCAAAGTGATGTAGAAAGGGGAAATAGTGTCTTTGGCACCTTCAAAGTGTGGGCCAAAAATTATGTTAGTCTTTTCATCCTCTAGGTTTATAACATCAACCTGACTTTCATTTTCCAAAAAACTAATCATTTTAGCATTTTGTTTTCAGTATATGAGGTTTTTGGCCAGTTCGACAAGGGGAATATGGATTTTGATCTTATTGATTTCATTCTCTAGGTTAAAACTTCCAATGGTTTTGTCGATTTCCATGCTTTGAACCTTCGGCCCTTTCTTTTCAGTTTTCCTTGGCTAAGGGGCCTTTGTCTTGGTAACAGGGGTGTCTAGTTTCTGCATGCTTAAGGGCGGTGTTTTTGCTGTCTTTGTTTTAGTAGACTGTATGTTAGCGATCTTAGTCCCTTCAGTCTATTTTTCAGTGCTTTTTTAAACTGGTTCATCATTTTCAACCCTCGGCAGTATCTTTTTAACTGGTGCAGTTGTGGAAACCCTGTTTCTAGGTCTTAGGTTATATTTTTGGTGGAGTTCAACCATTATTCCATCCGCTATTCCCTGATAGGTCAAATCTTCAGAAACACTATCATTTTTGTTACTCTCAGTCCCATACTCTATAGTCAGATATTTTTCATAATCATCTCTTGTTATGTAAGTTTGTAGGCAATCATCGCCAAGATTGTTCATATCCTCTTCTAACTCCTCGAAATCCTCCAAGTCTTGTCCTCCTATAAATTTTTCAATTTTAAAATGGGTTTAGATCTTTTGATCTTCATTCTTAATTTGTTTTTGGTGGTTTTGAGGGTTAGGGTTCTTCCTGAACTCCTTTCTAGGGTAATGTTCATTTTTAGCTTGATCAAGTTCCATTCTCGATATTTTGTTTGACAGTTCTTTGATGATTCTAACCATATCGTCCATTTTATCTTCTGAGGGCCTCCCTGATCCAGAGGGTCCTCCTTGCTCCCTGTATCTCCTTATTTATTTGTTTCCTATCACAAATTTAGCTTTTAGCTTCCCTGATGCCATCATGTAAGATTCGATTTCGAGGGCATCATCTTGCATCTTGGTAAGATCTACTGATCTTCTTTCCCTCAATAATAGGGCGAAGTCAAGGTCAAAGGCTCCAACAAAAGACACTTTCGCTACAGGTTGTGAGGGTTTGACCTCAGTTGGGATCTTATTATATAATTTTTTAAACCGTTGTGTAAACTCAAGGACTAATTCGAAGTTTTTATTTTTAAAAGCTCCAAATTCGGTCAGATAATAAATATGGTCTTTCCGCTCACCCCACTGTCCGATAAAATCATTTTCAAGTTCATCATATGACGGTATAGACTCAACCACTAGGCCTTGAAACCAGGTTCTTACTTGGCATTCAAAGGTTTGAACCAAGAGTTTGGAGTAAACATCTTCATGTTCCAATCCAATAATGTCAGCGAATTGATAGAAAAAATTTATATGCTCAGTTGTCGTTAAATCGCCCTCTCCTGTGAACTTAGGCAAGTTTTTCATGTAATTTTCTTGTAAATCATGGAGAGGGACTGGTAGGACCAGAGGGGCGTATATTGAAGCAACCTTTGAAAATATCCATAGAGGGGGTGCTTGGTCGCTCGCTCCTCCTCCTTGACCACCCGCGGCAGCACCTCCAGCCCCACCTCCTCCACTCACAACCATTATGGATTTAACGGTTAGAGTCTGGGGGTTATAAGGATAGGTTTCAAGAAACTGATTATCGAAGGGGAAGAAACTTGAGAAAGAAGAGCTTGGGGAATGTGGGTTGGTTCCTTCGGAACCACAGGGTGAGAAAATAGGAGAATCTACAGAAGTTGAGTCAAGATATATAGGATAATTGTTTGATTTTTGAGATATGGGAAACTGAACTTTGAGAAGCGAGGGAGAATCGGTCGCAACAAGAAGTGAGGCAAATCTTCATTTTCTATCAGTGTGGGAAAAGGTTGAGAAATATTCGGTCTTAAAGATCGAAAGAACCAAATCTAATTCAGGGGGTGTGACTTTATCAACGGAGTATTTCCCGTAAAGGGGTGGAATACTTGATTCACTTTGTTGATCTTCAGATTCATACTGCGTAAACTTAGGTTGAAATTTTTTATTTGTGGATGAGACAATCTGGCAGAAGTATCTTTTTTATTTTAGAATTTTTTTAGGGTCGGAAAAAGGTGAAATTTGCTTGTTGTCTGGATTCTTTCTCGTGTTTTTTTTGGTTAAGATCCAACTTAAACAATGTGGATTCGCCAAGTGAAAGATAAAGGTAGCCTTAGAATGTTTTCAAACTTTGTTCACTATCAAAGAAAGAAAGTGTCAATGTCATTCTTCCTAGGGAATAAACTTTGTTTCTTCGTTCCCCGACAATGGTGCCAAAAATATGTTGTTCATGATTTTATACTTTAAGCATCTAAAGTATACTGTCAAGGCATCTGAAAATACAGAGATATTTGACAATAAGACAAGATACGATAAAAATATGAGGGCTATAGTTGGTTCCTCAACTGTCTCTGTCGAAATTCCCAGTTTTCCTAGGTACTGATATCTCTCTCAATTGTTGCCCATGAACATTCTAACTCAACCCCGTTATTTATTGTTTGTAAGATAGTGTTAAATAAATTTAGAGCGATGTTGGTTTGATCCGAAAGGTCGGGCTTGATATTAGGCTACCTTGCAATTGGTACTGTCATGAAGGGTAAAAGTAAAGAAGATAAAGTTCTTGTGTTTTCCTTTTAGGCTTGTTATCTCTATTCCATAATGTAACGAGAATGATGTCAACACCCAAATAGATAGGATGACTAAATTGTAGGCCTTTTCTTGTATCTGAGTTAAATTTTAAAGAAAAGTAACATACATGATATGAAGAAAACCATCAAGATATTAACAAAGTGAGGCATCAATTTCAGAGGAATCTCACATAGTAACAGAAGACTAAGAAATGAGAAAAATATTAATGAAGCATATGATGTTGAAATCTAACCATCTACAGGTCTTGTATCTATTGATAACGGATGCAGAGGAAAAATTGTAAATGATTTAAATAACAAGAATAATAAATTCCACAGTAGAGGTTGTACTAAATTATAGCCAAGCATTCATCAACTAAACATATGAAAGAAAGATGAGATGACAGGGAAACACATAACTCAGAAGTGACAAGATCTGGAATCTTCAATCAACATTTCTATTAATTTAGAGTTTCTTCAAAAAATACTTCGTCAAAAATGCTTTCTTTAGAGAGATCAAAAAGCCCTCTTTTAGTCTTCGCTCCTTGTATTTATACAAGGTCATCAATACTTGATAGTTAGCAATCTCCTACTTTTCTGGAGAAAAATAGTTACAAAACTGCAACCTTAACCGTTGCATGATTAACTTTTGTTTATCTATCATTTCAATAGCATGAGTTTTCAAACGATACCTCACTATTTAGCTGAAGACTCTCCCTCTTTTGAAGCTATACATTCAACACACTTCTCCAAAAAAAGAACAAAAAGTATGGGTGGTGTCGGGAGATCTTTAGTTTCAAACAAATAAAACTTTCTTTGTACCTTTGGAAACTAGTCTCCAAAGATTTTATCAATGAACCTTATCGTTTGCAACATTAAATTAGGTTGTACCAGCCATCTGTCTATCTAGTTGGTATTGATTTCGCTCAACTGTGAAATTTATGCCTGAACCTCCTGTAAGATCTCTTTGTAGTCCAACTGTTGTTTCACAATGTTTATCTACCCTAGTAGTCCAGTGCAGTCATTTCTTTCAAATCCTAATGCTTGCTTATCTAAAGAATCAAAGATTCCTTCACAGTCATCTTTGATTTCTTTGATTGTCTTCTTGTTTTTTACTATGTTTGTTTCCCATGCCTTGAGCATATTGTCTCCTCTTATCTGTTCTGCGATAAAAAGTTTAAAATCTTTCGGCATCTCCCTATTCCCTGAACATGCGACCGCTTTCTAAAAGGTATTCCTTGTTGCTTTAGCATCTTTTTCTAGTAAAATAATGTTATGAAGGGATTTGCTTACCTCTTGAAAATAATGTTGGATGATCTCTATTTTGGATATCAATTGTTGTTGTTCATCTTCTATCTTTGTATGGGATTATAACGAGAGGGTTTGAAAATCCTTTAAGTCCACGACCTGGCCTTCTGTCAAACTCAATTTATCCTGTAACTATTTAACAATCTCCCTTTGCTGAGTAACATGTACCTGACTTGCTTGTATCCTCTGGTTCATTTCATCAAGGCTAGTTTTGAGTGACTTGATTTCTTTCCTTTCAACAGCTCTGGCCTACTCCAGACTTTATTCACCTCTTCTCTAATGTTTTTCTCAGCATTATTCAATTGATCCTGCAATCGAGATATCAATTGGTTACTCTTCTTTATCCTTGTTCTCATGTTCTCCAAAGTAAAAATGTTTGTTCTTGCCATGGCTCCCATGGAGCCTGCTACCTCTGTAGCAAAATCCTCCTCTTCCAGTTTCTGGTCATCTATCAAGACCCTATGTTTCTTCACCATACCCCCTTCTCTCATATGAATTTCTTGCCTTACAATAGCCTTCCTCTTCTTACTGAAAAAATAATCAGAAGGAGGGATCTCATCTTTGGAAATAGGGGTGAGGTCACCAACATATATATCTCCCACCTGTGGGAGTCCAAAGGTGGATTGCAAAGGAGTTAAGGAATTTATGGGACTTCCTAGCTCTATAGACCTTATTTCTCCCATAGCCTCAGGGATAATGATATCAACAACAGGTGATGAAGGAGGAGTGGACTTACTGGACTCGGTAGGTGCCCTGGGCCTCCTCTTTGCTTCTGTCTCTAGATTTTTTGTTTGTAAGGCCTCTTCATTTTTTGAAGATCCTTCAGTCTCCTGAGGAAATTCTTCGGGATTGACTTTACCTTGTGTTTCTTGTCAGAAACCTGGAGGAGTATCTTCTTGTTCCTGAGGAGGGGTAATTGCTTCACCTTGCATCACTTTGGGAAAACCACTCCATTTGTGTTTCTAGAAGGTCTGAAAACTAGCTTGCAATTCATACGAAAGTGTCTCTACTCTTCCTAACATTTCCTCATAGGTCTTAGTCCCTTTGAACAGGTCGTCACAAGGGGACTTCTCGTGTTCATAAGCCTTCATATTACAGTGGGCCATGTTTTTTTCCACTAACTGGTAAGTATTGTGCTTCCTGTGATCGAGGTTTACCAATTTAGCCTCCTCTAGCACTTTCGCTTCAACTTTGGAATGACCTAAGTTGAGAAATGAAAATTTCCCAATCTGAACGGGAAAAATTGGCCAAGATTTCTTTTGAGCCGATTTTAGTTCTATCCCAATTCCACCTGTTACTATTTGATGAGCTACCTCCCTGCACACCATTCTATCAAGGAGGAATTTTGGGAGGGCGTGTGGGGGAATTGAACACCCGAAAACTCCGATGTATGAAAAAATATCGTCAATGAACCAGTCAGCAACTGCCCTGAGGTTTCTTGTCACCAAATTTGAAATGCGGGGAGGCGCACAGTCGTACAACATCTGATGTAGTGATATCACCATGAAATGACAGATTTCATAGAACGAGTCCTTGGCATTTTATTCCCAAAGTTTAGAATGATATTTGTGAACTGGCTCTGGGTAAGTCGAATTCCAACTCCAATTCATCAAAGGGAAAGGAGTAGAGAAGCATATAGCATCCATGATGTATGCCTACATATAAAAGACTACTATTCAGCCTTTTGATCTCCCAGTCTGATAGTCCATGACCTCCTTCGCCATGTTATCAGATAAAATCTTATCCCAATTGAAGTTGTAACCTTCAGCTGCCTTGTGCAAAAGAGGTACCCATTTTACAAGGAAATGGGTGGGATTTTTCTTACCGAAAAGTCTACATAACATCATCACCACATAGATCATGTATTCATTCAATGAGGTTGTGGCATAAATACCATGGGTGTCAACCCTGAATTTTCCCTCGTTCCTCCACCAATCTTTGATTAAGTCAGGATACATTTGGTCTGACTCAAAACATTCTTTCCTTTGAAAATTACTCACCAACTCTTTATTATAAACATACTTGGGACTGGGAGACAATTTATACATTACTTGTAAATGTTTCGGTCTGGAAGAGCCAACAATGACCCCTCGATTGTCCATAATGCTCCTTATCTATACGTCAGTTCACTCTAAGGCCCAATTGATCATGTCATTATAAGTCATAAGTCATGGTTGTGTAGCTATTTTGTGGAGCTCATACTTCGCTATATCTTGAAGCTTGTTGTCGGCATCATGAGGGAAATTTTTAATTTCATAATCCAGAGTCTTGAAAATCTACCTCCAGGATTTTATGGAATCGATGGCATGCGGTGTTGTATCAGATATAACGTCTCTATCTGGACTCGAGCTTTCTTCAATCTCTTCACTTTTATTGGGTGCCTTCTTAGGTGCCATGATACCTGTGTTGGCTCATAAACCTGTTTACAATGGAAATGTGTATAAAACCAGGTAAACGTGACTTGTTGCAGATACAAAGAATAACTATGAAGTTCAAAATATAAGACTTTATTAACCTTCAATTTCACGTTATAACGAGTGTACAAACACAGACGACGAAAAATTAATGCCTTTCAATGGAAAGATATGCCTGGAGATACGCTTTCATGTCGAAAAAATCTTCATTTATCCTTTATTAATGCTATCGTATATCGGTGATTTCAAAACTGGAGTTTCAAAAATAACCGCCTTCCTCACTTCCTGAAATGCGAAAGACGGTTTAGTTATCACTAATCCTATTTTGAAAACAAATTAACCTTAATCTTAAACCTTGTTTAGGGAAAACGCAATTTCGCGTTTCGGAACTTCGGAGATCCTAGCATTAGGGGATAAGTCATAAGCAATCCCCGGATCGCGAAATTGCGATGAGATTAGTGAGGCACTAAGACACGTATTAGGGATTCGATTAATACAGGTTAATAATTAATTATCTTTTTAAATTTTTCGGAAAAGTGAGGATCGGGAGTTTGACGGTTGAGAGTTCGAAAGCGTTTCGGTAGAAGGAAAAACCTGAACTGTGAAAGATTAATGGAATGATAATTATGTTTAGGAAATTAATTAATTACGGGTTTAAAGAGCGCTTTGTGGAAAGCGACGGAAAAGGAAACCTTTACTTTTTTCCCCTTTAAATTTTTTAATAAGCTAAACATTTTCGGGATTTCGACACCGTGAAAATAAGATGGTTGAATATTATACTTCAAGAAAAACCAAATCTTGAAAACCCGAAAAGGAACAGAAATCTATGGTTTCCCCTTTTTAGACTAAGGGCGGCCCGACAACTTAGGAAAAGATGAAGCTTTAGTTTTCAAAGATAGGAAAAAATTATACTTCCTGTCAACAATGGGAAAAGAGTAACTCTCCCTATCAATATACCTTCTTTGAACAATATTTGTCTGACTTCATGCGCTCCCCCTATCTTCTTGCTTATGATATTTCTTTCTTGGTCTCTTTCTCTAACGATTTCTCTCCCCTTGAATTCTCTCCAAGATATCATGTAGATCAATATGGGGCTTCTTGTATGTACTTACTTTACTCTCTTCCAAGTATGCTTTTCCATTGGTACTTCCTCTTCTAATTCATTGACATATATAAAAAGAATTCAAATTTACTTTACTTAAATTCTTCATGGATTTTCAAGTTCACATAAATGACCATACTTTCCTTTGACGATATAGATTTTGGTGATGGTTTCTCTTCCCTATTTTGTTTTGCCTTTCACTTATTTCCTTCCCGTGACTAACCGATTCCACTAATTCCAACTGTTAATATGCTTTCCTCCACTATTATGCATCTTCTTTGTACTCTTGATTAAATGCCCCATAAATTCATCTTTTTCCATATGTCATGAAACCGTCCCTGACTCTGCTACTCAGTTGCACACAATTCTGACCCATTTGCTGCAATTGATCACAACATATTCATTGTTGTTCAATCTATCTGTTAAATATGCAAATTAGACTCTACATGTTTGCAACAATTTGTACTGAATATATCCATGTTTGAATACATGATTGGAATCCTCAATACAATCATGAATCTCTACTTGAAAAGTGTGCCACTTGTATTATTCATAACTATTAGGTGATACCTACATGGGATTTTATTCGGAAAGTTTCTCCTCAAATAATTGAACCGTCACAATATATTATATACTTATGTCATCAAACCATTATGAGACTACTTTCCAAAATCATCAAGCACTTTAGATTTCTCGAAATATAGTTCTCTTATATGTAGATATGTTGCTTAGACTCCCCCTCTTCAATATTCATATTTACTGGGAGTCTCCAAGTCGGATGGCTCAGAAAAATATCCACTCTGATGCAGAGTAATCTTCATCGTGTATCATCTGAATTATGACATCTTCCTCTTCATCATTTTCTTGAATTATTACATCTTCCACTTTTCCTATAGGTTCATCTTGATCTCGTACTACTGCAAATCCTAAGAGTATGATTTATGGGACCTGTTCTTCATTCACCTACTCTTTACTCACTTGTTCTTGCTTTATTTTCCAAACCTTCTTGCATCTGATATTAGTGTTTTCTTTCATGGAAGTAGCCATCATGATTCTACAATCACAAGCTATATATCTATAGTTGTGACATTTATAACATTCAATATTGTGTGGGGCCACATATACATTTATTGCTTGACCATTTCTTCCATAAGCTCTGCAATCTATAGCTTTATGTCCAAAGTTACTACAATTAAAACAATGACCATAAATAAATTTTTATAACTGGGAGTGAATGCTCTTCTTTGTGATGTAGTCCTTTTGAATTCATGCCTTGGTTGATCACAATATTCTCTTTCATTGTTTTATTCATAATTATTGACACTTCTTTGATACCTGAAAGTGGAGGGTCTTATTTTATATCCATCTCTTCTATAATATTCTTCTTGCGTTTTCTTCATTTTTGGAATGTTCTCCTTTGAGGGATTTCATTCTTCCTTCTTAATAGAGTCTTTGATGACTTATGCATAACTCTTATCCTTCTCTGCATTCTTCCTTTCAAGTAACTTATAACATTTCTCTTCAACTTTCTTTACTGGTGATGTGGAGATTTCTCTCTTTTCAATGTTCTTGTTGAGCTTGACCACTTTAACTCTTAATGTAGCAACTTCTTCTTCAATATTCTCATGTTCTTATTCTTTCTTCATCATCTGGATCTCCATGACTTATTCCTTTCTCTTTTCTTCTTCAAGTTGGGTCTTCAAGGAGACAATTTGATCTTCAGGTCTTCTTTCCTATTGATTGAATTCTGCTTCAAGGTTATTTAAGTCTTCAAATATTTCCTTGAGATGGACAATGAAAATTTTTTCTCTCTTTTATGCTTCCTTTCTTTGTGCTACTATTTCTACTTCTAAAAACTACTTTTCTTCTGACTGACTATTGCATGCTTCTTCAATCCTTCTGGCTTCTTATGTTTGAACGTTTAGGTTTGTAATAATCTGTTGGAATTCTTCAGAGTTGGGATTTTGAGACCCCTTCTTTAGCTCGATCAATTCTTCCTTGAGTGACTTGTTCTTACTTCTTTCTTTCATCATATTTTCTAAAGCATTAACTAATTCTGCTTCAATATTTACTATGCCTTATTCACAATCTTCTTCTTCTTAATATGTTTGACATGAATAACATATTTCTTCTCGTTCTACTTCAACATCTTCTTTATTTTCATTAGCATGCTCTGGCTCTGTGATATACTGGTATTCCTTAAGGTATAAATTATGTATCTTATCCAAAATTTCTTTGGTTGATGAACATTGTCCCACTTTGTCCTTTACTGGATCCAGTAACCCTTCCAAGATAAAATCCATTGTTGTTTTGTTGTTTCTCTTCAATTTATTCTTGGCTACAGTATTTGGTTTCTTTGAATCAGTGTATCCTGTAAAAATTGAGTGCTGAACATCATACCCCAGTGTCTGTAAAAACAATTTCATCATGTTGATCCAGATCTCATAGCTCAGACCATTCTGACCATCAAATATTGGTGATCCATTTATTGTGCACTTCACAAATATTGGCATTCCACTATCTGTGGAATCCATGATCTACCTTCCAGTGGTTAAACATTTTTCTTGAAGGAGAGGATATGATACCAATTTTTGGAATACTGAGAGGGAGGGTGAATCAGTATGAACACTTTGTATCACTTTCAATCACAATATATATAAACTTCAACTTTATCAACACTATATCATTTATGATTGTATTCCATAAGTAGTACCAATAAACAATATCACATCAGATACACAGTACACTATAATTTACGTGGAAACTCAAATGGGAGAAAACCACGAAATGATATCTTATATATATCAAGATTACATTCATAGAAAGAACCAACTTCCCAATTCTCCATCGCCAACTGGAAGGAGGTAACAACCCCCTAATTTATAGGAACCAAAATGAAGGAAGCTCCAACTCCTTGAGTTCTTCAGCACCAACTGGAAGGAGGCTACGACCCCCTGATTTACAGGCACCAATGTTATTGGATAAATCAGTATATGCAGACACTAACAGATCTCCCTATATCCACCAGGATCTAGAACAAAACAGGACAGAACGTGACGCTTTCCCTAAGAAACTATCATTGATTTTACTATCAAAGGAGGAACGAGTGACATACCTTTATATCGCTTCCTTAGGTCTTTGTTGTTACTACTTCTCTTTGGTGTTCTTGTGAGATCAGATCTAAGCCAACACAAACCAACCAAAGTGAAGATAGAAAAGTATATTCAATGACGACCTATGCATATGATCAAGGAATTATGCAATAAAATAAGAGTGATTTTATGGGAAAGGAACATGCCACTATATTATATTAATATGAAAGTAGAAGATACAACCAGATCGCCTTGATGTTTCAAGATTCCTTTCAGTGGTCCTTTGTTCCAACCCACACACTTGCTCCAAACTTGCATGAAGAAGATCCACTAGGGCTTGATGGACAAATGGAGGCCTCAAGCATCAATTCAAACAGGATTCCTCACACAATTCTGAATCTATTCTTTCATCAATTCTTTATTCAATCTTTCTTAACCTCTTCCTTGAGAAACCCTTCATTATATAGGAGAAGGAGAGATGGTTAAAGGGATGAGGATGATCCCACTAAATCTGAGAAGTCAGTAGGATGCCAACATGTGAATGCCAACTCATTTTCTAGAAGATCCTCTTCTATAACCTTCGTAACTTCCTCTTCCTTTTAAGCTTTGAAACAGGTCTGCACCCTACCTATAGAGAAAATTGTGAACAGCTCGTAGGCTAGGTATAGGGTTGCCTGCGAGAATCAAGATTCTCGCACCCTACAACATAGTCAACATGTGAACTCATCTTAAACATATGTTTTATGGAAGAAGACAATAGTCACTTTTCTTAGGAAAAAGGTCCTTATGAGAGCCTGAACACACAACTGTAGATACACCACCAGAGTGACCAAAATAATGTGTAACAGAATGCCCCCCAAAATATGAGGTTGGAACTCATGACAGCCAAAATACTTTTTAAAATGCGTGTGTGTGTCAGAAACAAGGATCACACATAATCGGAAACCTACAAACAATCAAGCATATGTAGAATATAATACCAGTTTTGAGGTAGGCATTCCCATGATCATACCACAAATGAATGAAATCATAAATGTAGGCCATGGCCACCAATCATACACTGTGGATCCATGTTGTCAAAATTCTACATAGCCACCAGGAATACACTGTGGATCTATGTGGTAGAAGACGTAGATTATGACATAGCCATGCGACATACAAAGTGGATCTATTTGTTAATACAAATCATAAATACTCCACCGCAACCTAGGCCAAAAATATGATACCTAGGGTATTCAATCCTATCATTTGAAAAGTACGAATCTAGCCATGTGATTACATGTGTCGAAGTCGAACATGGTAGAGACCACTCGATTACTGGTCATTGATGAAAATCGCTAACAAGTGCGAGGGAAATCACCATTGATGTCAATGACTCCCAAGGTACCTAAGTACAATTCGAATGAATGTGAATAAATGAGATGAAGTCAAACACTCGGTGGAATCTCTTGACCAGGGACCAATGATCTGAATCCACTGTTGAAAGAGAAGAGACATGCCATTAAGGCATGCAGGTTCTAAGGTACTAAATGATTTCTAAGTCTTATTCCTGGATAATGAGTTGGAGTTGATGGAAAAAGACTCATCACAAGAAGGCCTTGATGTATCCCCCATCAATGACATGAAATAAGTAACAGATTTTGAGGGTAATTCAAAGTATGAATATGATTTGAAATGGACACAGGGAAGGCCGACATGGTAAGAATGGAAAACTACAGATGGTTGACTCAATGGAGGGCTTGTCTGTACTTCTCTTGAACATATGAACGACACGACAACGGTCTTGGCAGCATTGACTCAAAGACGACCCAAGATATGACCTTGTAGTAAGTCAGACGAGAGACAAATGGATTTCACAACCTGGATGCAAATGATGAATAGGGAGTGTCATGTTCAAGAGTGACACTTACTTCCACCAATACAAATACGAAGGCATATCCCTTTCCCAAAATTTCCCCTACCATTTCTAGCGAGTACCTCTTTATTTTTACACAAGCTTGAGGAGGATAACATATGCTTGTCGATTTAAGCTCATCCTTTGGACGAGTCCCTCGAAGTACATTTAATGAACCCTAGGAAGGAGTGCCTCGGTCCCATAAAGGGTCCTTTCAATGTTTGTTTAATGAGTCCAAAGATAGAAAACTCGGGGGGTTTTCATGTTTTGAGAGTCTGAAAAACACTTAAAGAGAACTCTCCTAGTTCCTTTTTCGTAAATTAGTTCGATCAGATCGAAAAAGTGATAAACTATCACTCATCGAACGTTTTCTTCAAATACTTTTACGAGCGTGAAAATAACAAGATCGCTCGGCAATATTTTTGTTTTTATGGAGCATGAAAAGAGCTTAAACGATACTCCCTTATCTTTGTTGTTTTTGTGTCACCATGACGAGTACGAAAAGATGAAAAAAGTATACTCCGTTGCATTCTCATGTATTTTCGAGCGCGAGAATGAACGAAGACTGAGCTCGAGGTTTTTCCTACAAAACCCTAAAAAGGTATTCTTATATGTGATGAAAAAAAGAAAAAATACGCATACACCATCATTCAAGCTTCTAGGTCATCTATCTACAAAAAACCATACTCACAAGACCATTAGGGCATTACGTTTTTTAAGCAAAATAAAAAATAATATAAAAAATTAAATGAGAAATAGTAAAAGGTGAATAAATATGGGTGAAAAGCCCTTTTTACCATTTCATTGTTACTTTGCCAAAAACTTTCCCAACACACCTCTTTTCTCCAAATTTCTTTGCTCGATTGTGGAAGGTACAAGCAATCATTCTTCAAATAGTTTTGGCCAACGAGGTAATATCTTGATTCTTCAACTTTTTCATGGATTAAAATCGATTTTTATTGGTAATTTTAAGTGTTTGAGTCCATTTTAGGGTTGGTGAATGCGCTCAGGCATTCTCGCAAGTGATCCATTTGAGACCTGTGAGAACCTAAGATTCTCACAGGTGACCTTCAGTGCACCTGCAAGAATCTCGCACTATGTGCAAGCTTCACCTACGAGGGCCGAAAAATAAATTTTCATGCAAGTTTTTACTCAATAAAAATGTATGCAAGAGGTTAAAACAAGCTTCTAACTTCCTTCTCATGATTCTATTGTAGGTATTGACCATCAAGATGTTGGAATGGAGGTAAAGAGAACACGAGTAGGATGATTCCATTTTCAGAAATGATCTGAGTATAGTTGTTTCCCTACAGGAATGTGGGCTCTTAAAAAATTTCAGGATCTTGGGCATGAGAGCCCAACTCAGGTTGTTAGAGTACCTAGTCCACATGTGGGATGTGGATCAATGGGTATTTCATGTAGGGGTCCACACACTCACTCTAGATATCGAAGATATCTACTTTCTGACAGGGTTGTCATGGCGTGGGTACCATGCTACTTTGATTGGAGGTAGAGGTGGTGGTCTTCCTATGAGCGAGTATGTTCGCCAATATTGTGTTCTCGAGGCAGAGAGAAGAAAGGGTAAGGTCTCCATATGGGGTGTCCAAAATCTGACCTTGCAGACTATCTTGTTTACCATTGCACGCATGGGCAAGAGTGTTTCTTCGCACATGGCTCTCCAAAGATATTTCCAATATGCAATAGAGTGCACAGAGCCTCGGGTTTTCAACTGGTCGAACACGGTTCTCCGCAGTATGAAGAGGCAACTGACAAAGTGCAGAAGGGGTAATCTAAAGCAGTTCGGGTACAAGTCACTTTTGGTGTCATTCTTCCTTGAGAGGGTCCCACTACTGTGTCTACAAGTAGATTGGGGTTTACCGACCCCACAGGATCCGAGGATGATGAGGTGGTGTAACCTCATGGCTGGACACGTAGCAGGGCCTATAATCAAATATAATGATTTGTTTTTTGACTAGTTGAGGCCCCAGATGTTGATGATCGATGACTACGCATATGTCAGTTTGTATTTCTAAGGAGATCTAGATTTGGTCCTGCCTGAGGATGCTAAGTGGGGTGACTTAGGTAATAAGTACACATTTTGTTATTTTTTAATGTTTTTGTAAATTTTATTATATAAAATGTTTTTATGTCTTTGATCCAAGGACTAATCAAAAATTTCTTTTGACGACACAGATGTGGGGCCTTATCGACCTCCAGGAACGTCTCCCATTCAGAGACAAGGAGAAGTGGCTCCAGTGGAAAGATGGGATGTTGAGGACTACAAGGCAGTTGAACAGAACTTAGAGGGACTGACTACAGATGTCTCGGACATTGCTATCGGGGAGATCCCAAGGCGTTATCAATGCCATAATGTGGGTGTGTTTGAGTCTCTTAGTCGACTGCTCTGTAGGGTAGCCCAAGCAGTTGTATGTTACCGTGAGCATCATCCGTGACGCTAATTTGTAGAATCCATGGGCTTCATATATTTTGATATTTTGGTCCTAGACAAAAACTTTTGATCGTTATATATATGTGTGTGTGTGTGTGTGTGTGTGTGTGTGTGTGTGTGTGTGTGTGTGTGTGTGTGTGTGTGTGTGTGTGTGTGGATTCTATCGACTTATTTTGTTTTGTATAATACATGAGATGTGTGATTGGTTTTATAAAAGTCTTAGATATTTGTCTAACACATAATTAGCTAGAGCATCAGTCAATGTATTTAGACATCTAGGAATGTGTTGATATTCAATATAATCAAAATGACATTCCAAGAGGCGAATTTGTAGATATGCCCACAATAAAGTAGGACCTCAGATAGCATAGACATTACTTAACTGTAGCACTACTAGCTACAAATCAATTCGTATAACCAGGTGGCAGATACCAAGTAAAATAGCATTAGTCAACAACTCGATGATGGTGCTATATTCTACAATATTATTGGTCGCACGACTGAGGAAAACACCTCGTAGACTAATAATTTCATTTGTAGGTGCATAAATTTCCCATGCAGCAGAAGCAAGGTTCTGAGTACTACGACTAGTGCCATCGACAAAGCCAATGTAGGGTAGTGAAGACTCTGACATCTAGAAACCAAGCACAATGCAAGGTAAGCGGTCGAGGGTAGAAACCAAATAACAAAAAGCACACTAAAGTAACACACAAAAAGTATGATACAATAAAATACAAGAACTCATGCACAGATGATCTAAGTGTAGTACTTATTTAAGTAAAGCCCATTTATGGGTTCACTCAAAGGGATGCCATCATAGTCTACTAACTCACAGGCTCCTTTTTCCAACACCCGTCTGATGATATAAGGGCCTCGCCACATAGCCTCAAATTTTTTGGCTCCTAGAAAATCTCGATCTTGTTCATAAAGGAGAACCAAATCACCTTTAGAGAAAACGCATGGCTTGACATGCTTGTCGTATTGGTCTTTGAGGTATTTCTTCTAAGTTTCTATAACTAGGGTGGCATCACGACGAGTTTCTTCTAGTTGCATAAGATACAACAGACATTCTTCTTCAGCAGAAGTGTTGGGGAGAAGTTCAACGGCTAGCTTTAGAGACAGTATCTCACATTCAATTGGCAATATGGCTTCGAGACCATAAACTAACTGGAAAGGTGTAAACGTGGTAGCAGACTTGACGGATGTCTGGTAAGCCCACAATGTTGAAAACAACATCGTGTTCCAACTCACTTTGTGAATCCCTATCATTCGTAAAATCTTGGTAATGAGGAATTTGTTTATTGCCTCAACCTGGCCATTGGCATGTGGTTAATAGGGTGTTGAGTTTTCATGGCAAAGACCCAACATTTCGGTGATTTTTGACATCATGAAGTTTCTAAAGTGGCTACCGTGGTCAGTAACGATAGCTTGAGGAACGCCAAACCAAGCAATGATGTGATTGAATATGAATAGTGTTGTGGTATTTCCGGTATTGTCAATTGTAGGTATCACCTCGGCCCATTTCGTAAAGTAATCTATGGCTACAATAATGTATCCATGCCCCCCAGATGAGTGAGGGTGACATGTCATGAAATCGATACCCCATTTCGTAAAAGGTCCAACAGAGACTACAGGGTTTAGAGGAGAAAGGTGTGATCGTATTTTTTTGTTGTAGGTTTGGCAAGCATGGCATTTTTGGACAACAATAATACAATCGTTGAATAAAGAAGGCCAAAAATACCCAGTTTGTAAGATCTTCTGGGCAGTAGCATACCTAGACATGTGACCACCACATGCTCCAGAATGGCAGTCATTCAGGGCTTTCTCGGCTTCGTCAAAGGTGAGCCATCGTCGAAAAATGGATTCAATCCCATGATGATAAAGAGTATCACCGAGGATAATGTACTGACGGGCTTGGTAGATTATTCGACAACGGTCAGTGCTAGACAAATCGGGTCAGAAATTATGAGTCTGGAGATATTTTATGATATCCCCATACGAAAGGTCATTGGAACTGATCAGAAAAAGGGATTCATCGGGTAATGAATCCTCTGCTACATTTTTTGTCTCAGAACAGGGAATGTCGCATATCAATTCGGCAAACACCAAGGATTTATTGGACTTAGCGCATTTGAATTCTAAGTCAAACTCCTAGAGTATTACGATCCATTTGGAGTATTTTCACCCTAGCAATTGGTGTGTAAGAATGTGTTGCATAGGGTTGCAGTTGGAAATCACGGTAGTCTTGTGTAAAAGGATATAGTGTCGGAAACGTTGAACAACTTGGACGATGGCCAAGGCTAGTTTTTCTACATGTAAATACTTGGTTTCGGCAGTCATGATACTCCGACTCAGGTAATAAATAACATGTTCGTCATGGTTTCATCCTCCTGGACTAGAATCATAGCAATGGTGTAGTTCGAGGCTGCGAGATATAAGAAATAATCGTGACTGTAATCGGGTGGGAAAAGTAGTGGGGTATGGGTTAAAGTCAGTTTTAAAGCATTGAAATATTTGTTGGAAGTGGTATCCCATATGAACTCAGAACCTTTCTTGAACAATCGAGTAAATCCAAGAGTTAACTTAGCATAGTTTGGGATGAAACGATGTAGAAAGTTTGCCTTCCCTTGCAAACTTTGTAGCTGGCGAAGTGAAGAAGGAGGAGGGAGATTCAGAATCGCCTCGACCTTCAAAGGATCTACCCTGATCCCTTGACGTGAAATAATAAATCCCATAAGTCGGTCGGATTTTACGCAAAAAACACATTTGTGTGGGTTTAAGTGTATATTGTAAAACCGACATCGGAAGAAAATGGCTTGGAGGTGTGCTGGATGATTGAAACGGTGCATGGAATGAGCCGGTAGGTCATCAATATATGGTTGGACAATGTGCTTTATATCATAAAAGGCATAAGACATGGCACGTTGAAAAGTCACATCGGCATTCTTTAAACCAAAGGGTAGTTTTCAGTAGGTGAAATTTCCCCAAGGACAAATAAAAGTGATCTTGTGTTGGTCGGTGGGTATGATATTGATTTGATTATATCTAGAGAAACCATCCATCAAAGAGAAGATTTCACTCCCGGTGCAATCGTCGACGATCTGGTCAATGAAGGGGGTGGGAAAGTTGTTTTTAGGACAAGCTTTTTTAATATCCCTATAATCAACGCACACGTGGATCGTACCTTGTTTTTTATTAACCGGAATAAGGTTGGAAACCTAGTCAGTTAGAGACACAGGGTAAATAAAGCCATCTTTAAGAAGTTTCTCAACTTCAAGCTTGATAGCAGCTTCTTTACATGGGTGGACTGGATGAAGTCGTTTCCAGATGGGTTTAGCATCCGAGTATGTCTTAATCTCGTGTACAACAATGTCAGGATCAATACCCAGCATTTCTTCATAGCTCCATGCGAAGACGTCATGAAATTCTTGAAAAAGAGACTTGTAGGTGACAACTTTTTCATTCGAACATGAAGCTCTAATGTGCACATTTTCAGCAACTCCGGGTTTAATGGATATGTCGAGGGGGATGGTGGGTGAGATATTACTTAAGTTCCCTTAGTAAAACACATCATGTGTAGACTTTGGAATAGAATAAATGACGATAATGGTCGATGGGGTCGAGATCCGTTGGTAAATCTCAATGGTGTGTTGTTCCAGGAAGAGAATGGAACGATGATGTCCATCATCCCAAGGGGTATCTTCCATGGACATAACAGACATAATCATCTCGTATGTAGAAAAAATGACACAGAAAGGATCCATAGATAGATCACCAAGAGAGGGGGTAGAAGGGATTACCAATTGAATGGCTTGATAAGAAGATTCGACCGGACTTAAAGGCATTTGGTCGCCATAGTGAAGATGATCCCCGGGGTTGGGTACTATCCACGAGTCATAAGACGCAGGGGTTTTGCGAACAGAGGTGGAAATCATGTTTATTGAGGTGACAAACAGATGTGGAACATCGGGTGGTGGAATGGGGAAAGTACCCATCAAAGAGGAATCTTTAATAAGACCCACACCAACATTCTCATATCCGGGGGGTGTTTTCGCAATGAAAGGTACGTTGTCGGTACATGTATCAGAGTTAAAGAAGGCCAATTGGTCCACCGTAATTACTTTTCCTTGATGTGAGAAACACAGGACACGGAAAAGAGTGGACACAACTTCATGCATGGAATCGATCTAGCTATGGCCAAGTAGAAGGTTGTAATCGATAGGAGCGTCAAAGACCTCAACTTCAACGTTGATTTTTTTTCCTTCTAGCATAATAGGTAATGAAGGGAGGACACCGTAAGGCTTAAAACCAGAGCCATTGAAGTCTTTGAGCATGTTGTGGGATTCGGTTAAGGGAGGAGAGTCGATGGATTTCCAATAGGTAATAGACATGACACACATCAAGGCACCCTCATCAATAATTATTCTACAAATGTTCTTGTCGGAGAAAATGACTTGTATTTGAAATGCGAGTTGAGGGGGTAACCTTGGAATGTGATCTTCCAAGTAAAAAATTATTAAATTTGTATCGGTAGGGTTGATTCCACCAATAGATTTCAATTGTGCCTTCCATTGTTTGGGACAAATCTGAAGGACTTCGAGGGCTGACATCGCGGACGGTGCTTGGGCCAGATCTTCTATAATACTATAGTTTTGGGTAGTATGTGCAAGAGGATTGAAAGAAGACTTTCGAATAGCACCCTTCAGGGGAGGGTGAAGAACTGTGTCTAGGCTCGGTTGTTCGAGATGAAGAGGACCATTGGTAGGTGGAACTGATGGAGATGGTTGGACCAAGGAAGGAGGTATTTCATCAACCTTCTCTTTGGAGGAAGAATAATCTTTGGCTCGAGTGGTAAGTGTGATGTCATTCTTCTTTGAATCACCTATACACATTAAGTCATAGGATGTATTGGAGGGGGAAGGTTGGTCATGAATGACCAATTGGGCCTATTGTTGAGAAGGAAAGGGTTGTGAAAACACAGTTGGGGTAGGCGGTTTCGGGGTTCCTTGAAGGAACTTAGTAACCTCTGCTCGTCTCGGACAATCCTTAGTGCAGTGATCATCACCACAGATAAGACAAGGGTATCGGGGTTTGTGCTTATCCTTATCGTCAGTAGGTTGTGTTTTGGTCTTCTCAGATTGCAGATTATTTTTATCCTCCTTATTCTTACCCTTCCCTTTTCGGGATTTATTCTTTCCAGCAGGGGTAGATTGAATAGATTTCACCTCAGAAGTCTTGTCGGCAGGAGGAGTAGGAGATGGAGCATGTTGAACATTAGAAGAAATAGACTTGGGGTTGGTGGTAGAGGCTTGTGCGGAGTGGGGTTGGGCATGGAAAGTGCTAATCACACCATCAACCACATGAGAAGAAACACGAGTAGTTGAAGTAGCAGTAGTAGAAGGACGAGGTGCATCAAGGAGAAAATCGTAAAGAGTACTTATTTGTGAGTAAACGAGGTCAAGTTATTGAGCATGACTAATCGCTTTTTCTTCTGTGACAACTCCCCCCATGGAGATGTCACGAGTTATATCATTCACGAATGATTCCGTGAACCACTATTCCAGTAACGGATCGAGAGGTTCAAGTTTGATGAGACGTCGTCATCGTCGCCACTCATGAATGTGATCAGAGATATGAGTGGCTTTGGTTTGTTTGAAAGAACTCAAAATTTCGGTTCTCGTTTCATATCATATCGATAACAAGTAGTGGGTGAGGAAATCCATGGAGAGGGTGTTAAAGTCAGCGAAGAAGCCTCTTGGAAATTCTATATACCACTTTGCGGCGGAACCCGTGAGAGTTCATTGAAAAAGACGTAATCGAATAAAGTCATCCATCAAGGAGTTGGATGAACACCAAAGGTGGAAAGTCATTACATGATTGCTCAAGTCCTCTCCTGGTTTACCATCGAACTTAGGAATGTCAGAAGGTAGTTTGGTTGGTATGGCAAGCCATTGAGGAGAGTGACGGATAGGATCATTTAGAATTCTAGACAGATCATGGAGGTCCAGGGTGGCTAAGAAGGGTAACTGTCTATTCACGTGGGGGTACTAGTGACTTTGGGGAGGAAGTCTCGTAGGTATACCAGTAGGACCATAAGCAGTTTGCGTATAATGCGAAGATCCGAGTAGATTTGGTTGTTGGTATGGGGGCATGTAATTTATAGGGTTGTATTTGTTAGGGTAGTTCCCTTGAACAGGGACGTTGGGTCCAGCGATCAAGCCCCAAATGGAATTGGATGGACTTGGATACAGTTTGCCTGTACTAGGGGCTATGAAAGAGTTAGTTTGAGGTTGTTGCCCCCCATTTGATTGAGGATTATTTCAGATAAGATAGTTTCAATACTGGGCCAAGTATGCAGGTATGTTATGTCCAGTGGTTGGGGTAGGTGGGGGTTTCCCTCCAATCAGAGGTTTTGTTCCAATTGGGATTTGACCTCCAAGGTGAAAATTTCCGCCAACAGGAATCTGGTAATTAGGTGTGAAATATTGAATGGTGCCACTAGGTCGGTTCCTTCGATAGGGGATGCAAGAGACCCTCTGGAAGGGGGTCAAGGAAGTGTTGGAATAAAACCAGGAACAAGATGGTGCCCAGAAGGAGTGGGAATGCCAGGATTTCCAAACGGGATTTGTGTAGGAACAGGAATAGAAGCATTCAACTCATGATATCCAGGAGGAAGCGTTGGGGTGAGTATGGGAAAAAGCGGTGTGCCAATGGGGGATTGGCTAGCCACCGTATTCTCAGTGTGAAGATTCATAGTATCTGGGATCACTGTATAATGGTCCATTTGAAGGGGGATAGTCAAGATATGGTCAGCTAGATGAGCGTCTGAACCAGGGAAATAATAGGCAGTAGTAAAAGGTATCGCGTCTGGATTGGATGTTTCAGGTGGCTCAGGTGTGACAGTGATATCAACGCCTTCTCCTGAGCCAAAGAGATCTCGTCTAAAAATTCCAGTAGTCCAAAAAGGATCTTGACCTTCACGGCTTGTGAAAGGTTCAGTTGGTAATCTAGAAGACTCAACAACAATATCTCCAGATGAATTCACTCGAACGATACGTCTCATAGATTCGGGAGGAAGTCATAAGCCCTCTTGAGAATCTATAATTCAGAATTGTTCTAAGGAGTTGGTTCTTTCCATTCATGGAGTGGCAATGTCTTGGACTTCACTCTGTTGAGGAGAGCCCTCCGGTGAGTTGGTAGGCAAGGGTTGAGAACCTTCCAGATCTTCTAGGGGTAGTCCTTGCATTCTAAAATCAAGCAAACAAGATCGTCCTATTCTGAAATCACTAGTTGGTGATGAAATTCAACGTCACGACATCGATACAAGAAGGGGCTGGGCTAGGGTGGAAAAGTTACGTTGACGACCTTCTTAACGGACTTACACCTTGGTGCAAGCTCCCACACATAATCGTGGGTATACTTTCCAAGGAGCCCAAGTGAGTTTGGCCAACGTCGATTCCAGGTACCATGAAGACTTACCCTTCCACATTCACCTTGTGTAAGATTCTAAGAAGATAGGCTACTAAAGTTACCACAAACAATAATGATTCCTGGGGGAACAGTCAACAGTCCGATCTACACGCAAGGGCAGGGTATCTAACTTGAAATCAAATGGAGAGGCTTCCACTCATCATTGTGGGTATACCTTCAAGCGACCCCTATAATACGTGCAATATCTACACCTAGATCAACAAAGCAGGGTGAGTAACTCTGTCAATCTCAATGCGAACTCAGGTTTGACCCTTGTGTGAGAAGGGTTTCCCAGGACAAAAATGATGCAAATGGAATTTGACACTCCCTATCACAAGATACTATTGTGTGTTTTGCGCTTTGGAGAGTGTGTCTCACTGCCTATTCTAAATCTTAGCCTAGCTAATGTTCGTGCAAAAGAGCCCTAGAAAATGTTACTAGTTGAATTTTAAAGTTGCGCAATATTATTAAAGGTTGTTGTTATGCAAAGGGAGACGAAAATGAAACCAATGTTGTGTAAGACTCTGACCCAACAATGCGTAAATATAAATGAATGATACAAACTTGCGTTCGATGATTTCTATCTACAGCAGGGAAAAATGAGTTTTCTGGAACAATGCAAACTATGATGTATGATCTCTTTTGAAATGTAGTACCAAACAATCATTGACAATGTAAATTCACTATTTGTTCTCTTTCAATATTTTAACGCCAATATTTTCTAAATAAATGATTGCTCAAAAGAAAAAGACTTTAATTTTTTTTGGTTATAAACCCAAAAATGGGGTTGGAACTAAGAAAAAGTAGGCAACCAATGAAAATAAATCACTTAGAAACACCCAAATCGATCTTTCAATGAAGATAAAAAAAACAAACTGACAAGAAAAAATCTCTTCAAATGCACATGAACAAAGATTTCCAAGCAGTAGATAATCTAAAAGGACAATTAACCCAACTTTAAATCCAATCAAAGGCTCTTGACCAAACAAGCACTCGGATCTCAGAATCCGAGATTATACCCTTGTTGATAAAAGGTCACGAAGCAAAATTGGGAAAAAGAGTAAAAAGAGTTTTCGATCTCTGAAAACTAATCAATCGCAAGATTTGAAGTCAAGAAACAGTCAAACACTGGCAAAAGAAGTTTTCCCCAGGTAAAGAAACAAATATGGGCATCAAAAAGATAGGAAGAACTAATCCAAAACTTTTACAAATGAGTTCGCAACCTGGTAGTGGGGTACAGTGCGAGAATTAGGGATTCTCGCAGTCTAGATACAGGCAGGGTGCGAGAAGGTTGCACTGGATTAAACAGTAGGGTGCGAACATTAATGATTCTCGTATGTCACAAAGAGGTGCAGTGCGAGAAGGTTTGCAATCAAGAAAAATTTTGAAAAAGGAAAAAAAAATTGAGTGAACTTCTAAGTCCAGAGAGTCTACAAGGGTCTCTTACAGACTTAGGGATTGGTTGGTAATGAAAAAAGTAGGTTAAGAGAAAATGGCCAACAAAAAACTACAAAATGAGTTGTATCCCCAGTGGAGTCACCAATTTTGTTATTGGATAAATCGGTATATGCGGACACTAACAGATCTCCCTAGATCCACCTAGATCTAGAACAAAACAGGATAGAATGTGACGCTTTCCCTAAGCAACTATCATTGATTTTACTATCAAAGGAGGAACGAGTGACATACCTTTATATCGCTTCCTTAGGTCTTTGTTGTTCCTACTTCACTCTGGTGTTCTTGCGAGATCAGATATAAGACAACACAAACCAACCAAAGTAAATATAGTAAAGTATATGCAATGACGACCTATGCATATGATCAAGGAATTATGCAATAAAATAAGAGTGATTTTATGGGAAAGGGACATGCCACTATATTATATTAATATGAAAGTAGAAGATACAACCAGATCACCTTGATTTTGCAAGCTTCCTTTCGGTGGTCCTTTGTTCCAACGCACACACTTTATCCAAACTTGCATGAAGAAGATCCACTAGGGATTGATGGACAAATGGAGGCCTCAAGCATCAATTCAAATAGGATTCCTCACACAATTCTGAATCTATTCTTTCAACAATTATTTATTCAATCTTGCTTAACCTCTTCCTTGAGAAACCCTTCATTATATAGGAGAAGGAGAGATGGTTAAAGGGATGAGGGTGATCCCACTAAATATGAGAAGTCAGTAGGATGTCAACCATACGAATGCCAACTCATTTTCTAGAAGATCCTCTTCTAGAACCTTCATAACTTTTTCTTCCTTCTAAGCTTTGAAACAGGTTCGCACCCTACCTATAGAGAAGATTGTGAACACCTCGCAGGCTAGGTATAGGGTTGCCTACAAGAATCAAGATTCTCTCACCCTACAACATAGTCATCCTGCGAACTCATCTTAAAAATATGTTTTATGGAAGAAGACAAAAATAACTTTTCTTAGGAAAAAGGTCCTTCTGAGAGCCTGAACAAACAACTGTAGAGACACCACCAGAGTGACCAAAATAATGTGTAACAACCAACCTGAAGGAAGCTCCAACTCCCTGAGTTCTCTGGAACCAACCAAAAGGAGGCTATGGCCCCCTGATTTATAGGTTCCAACCTGAAAGAAGATACGACTCATTGAGTTCTCCGACACAAACCAAAAGGAGGCTACAACCCCCTTTCCTTGCCCCGTCCCGCCTCTCTGAAATAGAAGTGTAGAGTCACTGTCACTACCACTAATCAACCTATAACTTCCACTGTTAGTAACCAACCAACATGTCATTGTCTCGGTCACGTCAACATGTAACAACCATTGTCACATCAACCTATCACTGTCACTTTCACATCAACATGTGACTACCACTATCATATCAACCTGTCCCTAATGATCAACCAATCATCCAACCTATCATTTTCCCTCTCATTGTAATTTTCACTGTCTCTATCACTGATCAACCAACTATAACTAGATCCACTCACATGGATACCAAAACCATCACCATACCATGTACATCAACCATGTACCAAACCTATACCATATCATGTATCAACTATGTACCGAAACCTATACCATATCATGTTTCAACCATATACTGAAACCTGTACCATACCATGTACATAAACCATGTACATCAACCAACACCTGTAATATACCATGTACCAAGATCACCAAGAAGTGTCTCTAACCAGGTACCATATCATCATAAACTCATAAACAAAAACATCACCAAGATATGTCTCAATATCACCATGTACCATAAGATATCATCAATGATGTGCCTCAACTAACTACCATAATATGTGCCTCAAGAATGTGATAACATCACCATGAAATATACCAAACCAGATACCAAGATAGCCAACATATCTTCTAACAATGTATCATATCATCACAAAGGTGTACCATATCATGTGCCATCATCATCAAGACATGCCTCAAGCATGTATCATAAACCTAACCCTCAATAATACATGTAAAACATAAATATGATCCTGTAGTAGACCTAATACACAAAATTTCAGACCTGTAGCTCTTCCTCAACTTCATAAACAAGAGAATAACATCTTCATCAAACTTTACCTCAGTCTCGCAAGACTAGTTTTTTATTATTCACAAACCCTAACTTTAAAAAAACATAAATATGTACTTGTAATGAATGAAGGTATGAAATTTTAACCATGTATACTATAAGATATTTCTTCTATATCCTCGAAATTTCAAGTTTTGAAACTTCTTAGAACAAAAGTTATAGCGAAAATGGCAGACCTTGATGAATTATATCCTATTATGGAGAGAGAACTTGTATAACATGCCACGCGCTCAATATTTGATATCTTTTTATGAAACTCGCCCAAAAGATACTAAGTATTGTTATATTTCCACTGAAATCGGTCTCATATAATTTGGATCCTCTATGAAGAAGTTATGATTTTTTTACCCCGAACATCTATTTGAGACTAGTTTCAAAACTAGTCAAAAACCTTATCTTCCACAGAGTGTATCTCCAAAAGTACAACGACCTAGAAGTTGAAATTTTTACCACGGGTACCTTGACATGTCTTCTCAACAACCGCCAATTTGTTCTATCTGAATCATTCTAAAAACAAATTCATATCTAAAATGGTAATATGACCTTTAAATAACATACCTTAGAACACATCATCACAAGACTTCATCCTCCCTCTGAATTTCTCCCTTATTCACTTCATATTCCCTCTGAAATTCACCTTGGATCTCCTTGGTTACCTCAGATAAAATTAACTTGAGTTAATGTAACAAATTAACTCCTAGGTTCCTTATTTATACTAGATATGACACCTTATTTTTAGGGACGACTTGAATCAAATAAAAT
This sequence comes from Picea engelmannii, assembly GCA_009831015.1. NCBI lineage: Eukaryota > Viridiplantae > Streptophyta > Pinopsida > Pinales > Pinaceae > Picea > Picea engelmannii. The sequence continues at coordinate 88,333 of ML798491.1, read as the reverse complement.
TCAATTTAATTTTTAATGATTATTCCATTGAGGCCGACTTTACCAAAAACACCCTTAATATTTATTGCAATGGAGCCAACTTGTAACTTCTTGTTTTCAACAACTTTTCCACTTTTAATTAATTTGGGGCCAACTTGTCACTTCTTGTTACACCTTTTTAGGGCTTCTTAACCATACTTCAAGGCTTCCATCTTCAAGAGGGAATATCTCCTCAACCGTAAGGAACCACGTGGCGCACCACCTACCATTGGAAATGAAATGATGAGTAATATCCATATATGAGGGTGTTACATGCATTTACATTGTAACTCATATCCTTATTCCTCAAATAAATGTTGTCTTCATGACCACATCATCAGGGCTTCTCAACCACTTAGCCACTTATCCATATTTCCATGGATTCTTGTAGAATTCTTCAAAGAGTCTTCCCGTGAGGGCCATGATTAGAGCTATGCCATAAGAAGACCACTTTGGAGACTTCTCCAAATAAACCCATCACATATGTTGGCATCAATGACAACCACTTTTGTTGACATCAATGACAACCAATTGTCCAACAACATCAATGACAACCAAGTATCTAACACTAAACACTCAAGAGCACATGCTCTACCTGTCCATCGACCCATCCAACTCTACCCTCATGCATACTTTCCTCGCCGCACTCCAAACTTTGTGCACCCAACATTCACCTAGTGGAATATAAGTACCAACACCCAATCCTACCAACTAGTCACTCCACATACCTGCTCTACACCCTTTGTCCCTTGTGTGCTCATTTTTTTCCACATACCCAACACTTCACCAAAACTTAGCCTTCCCCCAACTTCCAGTTCACTCTGCCTTCTGCCTGAATTTTGTGTTGATCTCCCAACCAACATAATTGCATTCAAGTCACTTCATGAATCTATGCCATCCTTCCCTAATTGAATTCCTTGGAGACTCACCTCTGCATCCTATACACATTATCTCACTTTTGAATTGTCACGTCTATTGGGACCAACACATCCTTCCATGTGGCATGCCCCTTTGCAAGTTTGAGCCAGCCCTAAGTCTTCAAACAATGCCCACTACTTGTCCAACTGACCCAAATCTTGGATGCATGTGTCCCTTAGGTGTGTTGAACCAACCCACCCAAGCGTTACCTCCCTTTCCTTAGCTAACATGTCTTTTGGTGGTGTGTACAAATCTTTCCCATGACTTCTTGTGAAACCCTATGATCGGTTGCTTCCATCGCAAGGATTTTGCACCATGCACTTAATGTCTTTTCTATGCATCGATTGAGTCGCTCCTTGGTGCGCCACATGCCCAAGGTGTCCCGGCTCACCCGATATATAAATACTTCATGTCTTTAAGTGTGTCGAGCATCCTACCTTCCTAGTATTCTATTGTTTGTTTCGTGGTGAGAGGGCGTGTGACAGGGCTTGGCACCCAAGGCCTTACATCCTGCCCCACTCCAATTTGTTGTCATCCCGACAACCCTCTACACCTCCACGCATTATGGTCACCCACTCGACCATCACTTCATTCATCTCTTGCATGATCTCTGCCCCAAGTCAGTTGTCACTTCATCCATCTCTTGCATGATATTTTCCCCAAGTCATTTGACTACTCTACCTTCATAATGAATATTATCCGCCCAAATTGTTGCATTGATCCATGCACCAAAATTTCAAAATGCTTAAGTGTTGAACCTTGTCGACTTTTCCATCACTCCCTTACTTCAACCATTCTTCCACGTCTCCACACATGTCGACCCCCAATTTCTACATTGGTTGGGTGATCATTCCAACCATTGCATGAAACACTCAATATGCACTTCCCCATGTCAAACATAGTCTTTTCATTCGCAACTTTGTCTCCCTGTCCAATCCTCATGATTAAGGAAAATTATTTCTTCTTCTCCCAAATATGCCAAGTCTTCATTCAAGCTTCACAATTGTTTCCAAGATGCCCAATTGTTGTCTTAACTCCACTAAGATAATTGTTTTCGTTCACAACACAACAACTATTGTCTTCATCCTTCTACTGCGACACCTTTCCAATAAGGCACCCATGGTCGCACTAAACACTTCCTTGGTAGTATTCTCACACATAGTCTACTCAATAGACCAAGTACTCATGGACGCCACCACCGAGGCTCTATGTGAATGATGTATCTGACTTGTTCTTTGTGTGTAAGTACCTAAGGACCAACTCGAATTCCTTCGGAGAGAAGTCCAACTCTTCAATTTGTTCTACATCAAGATCAAATTCATATATCCCCATTGCTTTCCTAAAAAAAATTACGATCAATGCAACATCGTGGCCTTCTCTACCCACTTCCTCCACATCCTCCAAGTATGGATGAGTGAGTTCCTTCATTCCCTCCTTCATCTCAACACTTATATATTTTGGTGCAATTAAGTGATCTAACTGAACCTCCTCAACTTCATCACAAATTAGTTAGAAACATGGTGACTCGAGTTGTGTCTCTTGTGTGATGACTTCCACAAGTGTTACGATGGTCAACTTCAATCCATCCTCGTGAATTCTCTTCTATTTGTGTAGGATCCACAACTGGTCTGCCTTCTCTAAGGTATACTTTTCCGATATCCAATGTTGTCAACCTTCGCTTACTTCATTCTTCTTGATTCACGACATTAAAATAAACCGTGTATAGAATCACCTCTTGCTATTGTGCCATGTCACCAAGTCTGTGCACACTATAGAAAACACCCTCAATCAACTTGATCACAACACTCCTAGGATTTTGTCCAATATTGCTCTTTGTCATCATGAGTATACTTGGAGTTTTGGATTTGTCCAAGAACGCAAGGCAATCCTAATGTGGCACAAGAACTACCTTGGCATACTTAAGAAAATACTACCTCAATATCATCACATGATCATCCAGTGGAGCCACCATAAAATCCCAAGTGCCAAACCAACTCCCGACTCTCAATAGTACATAAAAAACCGCCCATGTAACCCACTTCATTGTTGATTTAAATACGTTGAATGCAAAAATACTACTCTCAGGATTACAATGGAGTGATGTCACATTTCATTCACTCACTAAATTGTGGGTCACATTGGTGTCAACCAAAGTTTCCACCTTCATCCCACCCACCGCCACATCCACAAAACAAAGTCTGCCTCCTCCATCTTGCGAACATTGTCCACATTCCCTTGCCTTGAACTCATCCATATGCATCGTGGAATCCTCTAACCCTTCCACCATTTCCTTTGATGTTTCTAGTTGTGTTTGGTGAACCAAGTCCCAAGTCTGGTTATTTTCCAAGGAATCCATTTCCTCTTTCATGCCTTGCTCCAACTTCTTTTTCGTGTCTACCTGCATTGCCTCTTCATAACATTCTGGTTCACCAGAATCAGTCAACAATAAATAATATAAAGAAGGAGAGTATCGTTCAGGGGGTATACTTAACCTGGTAGATATTCTAACAACACTTGCAGGTGTTTGAGGTACCTGCTACTCCTGTTGTTGTACATTTTGATTTTTCAGGTTCCTTTGGAATTTCCTTTTCAGTGATCTCATCAAGCACTGTGTATTCTTGTTTTTCTGTTTCCTGTTTCTTTCCCTGCAACTGATCTTTGTACATGACCTTCTCATTGAAT
>ML798491.1:51215-72680 GCA_009831015.1 Picea engelmannii | reverse complement strand
ATATATATACCACATGATTATTCAACCCTAATCCACCAAGCAGTATTATATTACAATGGGTATAATACCATCAGTTGAAACCACATAAAAACTCATAAATACACCTATAACAACCTCCATAAAATAAAGAGCCAAAACAAATCTAGAGGGCTCCTGCCTCCAAACGTATCGGGGTGCACAATCTATCCTTACAAATAATATATCATCCAACGTATCATCTCTAAGATTGGGATATTTCTCTCTTTATGATCTGGGCAGATTAAGTAAAGAAAATCACTATGACCACCAAGGCCTCTATAAGGGGTCCCTCTTTGCAATAGAGATAGAAAAATCAATTGGTGGAAGAATACAAAGACATATTAACCTCATCTAAAGGAGTGCCTTTGCAATTTCCCTTTGTCAAATAGCCATGTATACATACACTAGAGAACAAGGAGATCAAATGATAGATTCAAGCATTGATACATAAAGGCCACATTTGACTAGGATACTCACCTTATCACAACTCTATTGTGTTGGTTCATAAAAAAAATGGAACATGGTGTCTTTGTATTGACTAAAAAGGCTTGAAAAAAATCACATTTAAGAACCAATACCCCATTCCCGAGATTGATGAAATTCTCAATCAACTCAAAGATTTCAAGGTTTTCAACATTATTAATCTCAATTCAAGCTATCACTAGGTGCTACTCGAACCAACTAATGTGTGGAAGACAACTTTCAAGTATAAGGAAGGTCCTTTAGTGTAACACCCCAATTGGATTAATTTATATTTATAATTAAGTAATGTAACTCAAGTCATTAATGTAATAAAGTTAATTAAATAATCGAAATCATTAATTTAATTAAGTCAAGTAGATTATTTAAATGTAATACCCTTCCAGGGAATCATAGTTAAATAATAAATTTGTAATCTAAGTGTTATTTCTTTATATTCTTGTCTATATATTGTTTTTGTTTAATTTATGTTTGTATGACATTAATTGATGCCAAATGCAAAGCTAAATAGTAAATTACATAACAATAATTTCTAGCAAATTAAATTCTCAAATTTCACATTTACAACATAATTTCAATATATATATATATATATATATATATATATATATATATCATGACTTTGATTCAAAGAAAAACAATATATTAAACTAGTAAAATACCTCTGGAAGATGCTTGTCCTTTTAGTGCTTGAAATTGTTTTCTTCCAAAAGCTTGAAACTGCATGAAAACTGAATGTTTTCCTCCTAGCCAACTAGGAACAAAGCCTCTCCGGATCCCTAGCTCCAGGAATCCTTGCGGTTTCCTGGCTCCCGAGCCCAAAATTCTCAGCAACCAGTCAATCGCGTATGCATACAAAATTTCTCAAATCTAATTCTTACTCCAAGGTTTTCTGCTCCTTTCTCTCCTCCTCCTCCTTCCAAATTTTGTTCCCTCCAAATGACCGATTTCCCTTTCTTTATTCTCCCATTTACCTTCCTTCATCAACACTCTTCCTTTCTAACATAACTTGTCCCTCTTGACTTCCTTCCCCTCCCTCATAAATTCCTATCTACTCTTATCTCTTCCAACTTTCCCATCACACACAATACAAGAAATAATCAGTTCATTCATTGTTACCTAATTTCATCTAAAAATAAAAATAAAAATGATAAAATATAATTAGTTAAATAATATACTTGACTTAATTAAATTAATGATTTTGATTATTTAATTAACTTTATTACGTTAATGTATTGAGTTACATTACTTAATTATAAATATTAATTAATCCATTTGAGGTGTTACATACACCCACCCTTCAAGAAACTTTGTCCCGGAGTTATGGTAATTCATTAATTTAATACACTAATAAATACTAGTGTACATGCGCAAGGCATGTATGCGTAGCTGGAACATACATAACTCATGTGTGTACTAATGACAATAATTAACACATATAATTCAATTCATGTATGCTTCCAATCCAGTCAACAATGCAATTAACTTCATAATGAATAAATCAACCATTTGCAATATTAGTAGAACCCTTCAATTATAATAATCTAGCACAAAGAAATATTTACATAGATAATTGTAATTCAGTTAAGCACTTTTTTTAAAGGAACAAAAAAAAAAATCTTACACTTTTGCTATCAGATTAAAACCCCACACACTCTCAACTACTTCTAACATCCTGCCTCCCTAACCTACTTCCATCTTCCATCCCTATCCTTCCTCTATTGGACTATCCTGGAGCATCAACTATATTGACCTAACTCCAGATAGAACCCGTAAGTGGAAGTGCCAACTACATTGACCAAGCTTCCCCAGTAGGAAACTGGAATTCATCATCACACATCTAGGGGAGTGTGACCTAACGTCATCCTCCCATGACTTTGGGTTTCGGAGGATACACGGTGGGAAATACCTCCACCCCTCCATTTAGAACTAGGTTCAACACCTTATCATGGACCATACAGTGGTATTGTGTTGTTGAGAATTTTGTCATCGCATATTCAATTTTAGGTAGTCATGCTACTTGAAAATCTGCACTTGCCCACATATCATAGTAATGCATTTGAACCAACATAATTTAATATACAATGATTCATACCATACTCCTTCTCGAACGATGTTCACAACATCAACCATTTATTATCATCTTTCTTTCGCTATTACATAGCTCATTAATCTGCAGGTTAGTTTATAAAAAAAACTCATGTGTATTCATACTCTACTAACTTGAATTACATTTAACCATATCATTACTCAATATCCACATACCAATATATTCTAAATTCAAATTTTCAAGCTAGAATTAGGTCGCATAATATCCCTCATAAATCACATAATGATAAACATATATAGTATTTACATTCACATAGGTCCATATGTCCAAAATTTAAAATGTCAAGTTAATAGTGTTCCACAGATAATAAGTAAATGAAGATACGACTAGGCCATAAGTAATTCTAGTTGTCTAAGCCAAAACGGGCATTACATACACCCATCCTTGAGGAAACATAGTCCTAAGGTTGTGGTAAAAATAAAAATGAGGAATGATATCGTCGTAAATTCTTTGCATCCTCCCAAGTAGCAAATCTCGGGATATACTTGTCCCACTGGACCTTTACTTGATTAAAACATGTTGATGATTTTAATATATTGACAAATACTACCCTTATTCAACAAACATCTTATTGTGTCTTGAATCTATCTTATTACTACTTGTAATTTAATTAATGAGAAGACACACTTCTATGATAGATTATTCTTCCTAAGTTCCATATTTAAAGCATAGTCTACTAGTTTGACAACCAATTAGAACCTTACCTCATTATCGATTCTTTAGTTAAGTGAATATTTTATTGAGTTGAATATAAATTTCATTAAGCAAGACGTACAATTCCACTTAGAATATATTGATAATTATAACCAATTACCACTAACTTAATTATCACTCTAACTTGAGTGATACAATACATACACCATCACAAAGTTTCCCTTTCTTAAGAACATTGACTAAGATATTGCTAATTGATTGTCAAGTGATCTCATCACTTCATAGTTTGGTCATTATCTTCAATGTCACTTTCTTCTTAAGTCATATAAATTAAATCTTGACCAAGTTAAATGTTTAGTATATGATTCCTTTCATCAAAGTCAAGGCAAATCATGCTTTATATCAACAATTTACTACTACAAATGTGTCTAAATGTAATGAGTATCATATCAACTTTGTTTTAGTGAGTATCACAAATCAAGAGTAAGTTTAATACTAGGATCCATTCCACACTCTATCATTACTTGTCCTTAAGGTCTTCTTTCCTCGCAATTTATCTTCATACGTCTCAACTTTATATCCTTTATACCTACATGCTACTGACCAATTTTTGGCCTCTATCCCTTTCTGGTTGCATCACTAGCACTCATCGAGTTCCTTCATCTTACTATGAAGGAAGTTTAGTAGCAGGATGAATATTCTTATCATTTATCATTCGATTTGTAAATTGGTTTCCTTTGAGTAAGGTAAATTTTCCTTTAATTGAACATTGTAAATGTTACACTAAGTACGCATTTCTTCTTGCAATTTGATTTAACTGCAAGGTCATCTTCACAAAAGGTGGTGGTAGATAGTAATATTTTTGGTCACTTGCACTCACTACCATTATTTCTTAGTAATAAACTCAAATTGACTTAACAATAGTGCATAGCTAAGCACAAGTTGTGTTAATATTGTTTCAACCATTAGCAATTCAACCAAATTTCATACCACAACACACGACGTAATAAAACGTAACATCACAAATTTCCATTATCGTTATGAACTCGAGTTCTTTGTTCACAACATAGGCCCTTATGGTATCACTTAGTTTTTTATTATGTTATTACTCCTTAACATATTTTCTAGAGTTCATTAACATATCTTATAACATATTATCTTATTTATCATTCATTTTGTGCATTTCCTTCTGCCATCATGTAACACACTCGACCCCTGAGTGAATTTCCTAGGGATGGGGCATCAAAATTTTGTTCTCCTTAAATGACCAAATCCTTCATTCGGGGTTTCTACCACACTCTACTCGTCCAGAGTTTTCTAACCACGGTCTCCATGCTCAAACCCAAGCTCAGAACTAGCTAATATGCCTTTCTGATGTTCTTTGGGTGTTCATTGATTAAGGGCCACGTGGATCCACATTACAAGTGTTATTTCCAAGTTCCTTCCTCCACGGTGGAACACCATCCACAACCTGATCCCAAGACTAGATTTTCTCTCTTTCTCATATGCCTGTTTTGGAGAAACTCAGTGTTTCGACGCTCTGACACTTCATGCCTTTTTACTATCTACACACGAGACCACCCGAAGTTCCGAACTCCCGAAGTCCCATGAGCTCACCACGTGGCTCCGACCTTCAGACTATTTGGTCTCTCTACTATACTACATCCCCGATCCTTCGGAGTCTGAAGTCCTGAACTTTCAAAGTCTCAGTCACTTAACCAACCACGTTGGCTAGGTGAACACATATCATGAAATAACACGTAGGAGGGGTCAGGGTGACACGTGTTACGTTCCAACGTGCCTATAAGGTACGTGATACACATGAATATGGGTGACACGTTGCACGTCAAGTAGGGTCCATGTCACCCTATGTGGCGTCACTACACATCGTCACCCCGGACTAACAGGCTTCTACATTCCTCATATCTCACGGTCAAGATCCAGTCTCGTAGGCTTATATATATACGACTCTGGTTACCTCAGGGATTCGACGTTTGGGAGTGTTTCTATGAAAACTCATCTTACCTCCTGAAGTGTCCAATCTCTGAATTAAAGGGCTACCACCACATGTCCCCGATATATCGACGGCTAGGAAAGGATCTAAAGGATCCCACGATCTATGGTTCTGGGTCCTTCATGGCTCTAACCTTCGGAGTTTTGGATCCTAGTTTAGTTAGCAAGATAGGTTCACCCAACCACCTGGGGAACCACCTATCACCAGTCAATCTTATGGGAAACTGAGTCTCTCGATTACCTTCAGCTAGTATAAGGCTGGTGAGGTCGATCATACTCCGAAGTCCCAGACTTCCTGAACTCTAAATCCAAGGGGACATATCTTCCTTAGGCTTAGCCTAAGGTTCTTGGGGATTGGTCATATGGGTCCTTTCAAATGGATCTCGTCCCCTCGTCTTATAAATGAAGGGACCTCCCCTTTTAAGGCTTCTGCATTCGTTATCCTTCTTGATCTTTTACCGTGAGATGGTTAAGGACTTGGGTCTGGAATTCCAGTCGCAGGACAAGGGGTTTGGAAAAGTCATCCTCTTCGGAAAGACAGGTTTAGGTCGTCACAATATCTCCCATCTCAGCCTTCATACAAGATTATGCCCCAGGAAGCCTCTGAAGCTAAGCTAGGCATACAGACTATTGGTCGAAAGTGTAATTTTACAAGGAGAAGGAGGCATGTACATACCATAACCATTCCACACAGAAAACATTTATAAATACACATATGTAGAAATCTAGGCATTCATCCATTATTCCATTTCAACACATGAAACGAGGAAAATACTTATCAGAACCAAATAACATGAAGCGAATTTTGAAAGGGGTGCCTATTTCCACCCAACCATAGGCTCATTCACTCCAAACAGATTTACCACTAGCCACCCATGAGCTAGATCACGATGCTCTGCAACAAAATCTTTCCTTTCGACTCAATAACAGTAGGGACGGAGGTTACTCTCCTCCTCCCGCAAGATATTGGCAATGGTTTACATGATACCAAGCAAGGAGGACTGGCCTCATTTATCAGCTTGTATCATAACCTTCTTAGCCATTTCTTGTGACCATAATTCTTATTTTCCAGTTCTTCCTTGAACCCAAGAGCTTCACCTCTTGTCTCTGCACTCTTCGCAGGTCTTCGTCTACCCACCACACCTTCATTTCTTCAATCTTGCCTCCTTCAAAAAGGTTTTATCTGGCTCGAATTCCACAGCCTATGGTCAGGTATGGAAGCCTTACATATGGGTGCTCTGCCCCATTCCCTCATTAACTCTTGAGGAGGTCTTCCCACCTACCAGCCTGACTATAATTCATTTCTAGGTCAGAGGACTATTCTGGTCCTGAGAAATTAAATCTAGTAAGGTATTGGTTTGGTGAACGTTAACGCAACCATTCATGATCCCCTTCACCATCTCTTTTCATAGCATTTGTGGTATTTCTTAGTACACCCCCCTTCCAGCAGGCATGCAACACTTATCCATATTTCTAGTAAATAACAGAATTTACATTCATTGACCTTTTATACAAAGGTCCATCAAATCAAACATTCACACATATTAAGTTTTCCATGGTCTCTTGGCCATTATAGTTATATTTACAAATTGGGGGAAACAAGGTGTTACAATTCCCTTCCCCTTAAAGGAACATCTTCCTCGATGTTCTATCTATCAACATGCTTTGTATATACAGAAGTGAAATAAAATGGATATGTATGTCTCATGGAATCCTCCATTTCCCATGTAACCTCATCTGGGCCAAAGTGTTTCCACTGCACCTTGACCTGTGCAATGGTTCAGTTCTTGAGTGGGGTTTCCTTCCTATCTAGTATGCATTGAGGTTTTGGAAGGAATTGTCCCTCCGGTTCCACTTGGATCACAAACCAGTCAATTATATGATTAGAATCATGTACATATTTTTTCAATAATGAAACATGGAAAACATTATGTGTCTTTACTGTGGGAGGGAGTGCTAGCCTATAGACTATAGGTCCCACTCCATCTAAGACTTCAAAGGGTCCACAATACCAAGGTGTCAACTTGGCACAAGATCCCATTCTCAGGGAACTCTTCATGATCCTAACTCTGAGATAGCCATGGTCTCTTGTCTTGAACTCTCTGGGAGTTATCTTTCTATCGGCGTAACTTTTATGTCTATCCTGAGCAATTTTCAGATTTATCTTTATCTGAATCACTTGTTTTTCCATTTCTTTCAGCATGTTGGGCTCGATTGTAATTCTATCCACTAGATTACTCCAGCTGACTGGAGTCTTGCACTGTCTACCGTAGAGGGCTTTGAAAGGGCTCATCTTCAGTGATTCTTAATAACCGTTGTTGTAGGAAAATTCTACCAGTGGTAGGTAGTCTTCCCAGATCTTAGGTTGATGCATTCTTAGCATGTCTTCTAGTATCTGGTTTACTCTTTCTATTTTTCCATCGTTCTGAGGGTGATAGGTTGTGTTAAACAACAATTTAGTCTCAAAACCGGCCATCAAGGATTTCCAAAAGCTTGAAGTGAATTTTGTATCTCTATCAGATACAATCTCCCTAGGCATGCCATGCAGTCTAACTATCTCCTTCATGAAGATGTTGGCAATATCCATTTCCTTGCAAGTCAATTTGATAGGAATGAAGTGATTGGACTTGCTCAACTTGTCCACCACTACCATGATGGCATCATTCTGTCTAGCTGATTTTGGTAATCTAGTGATGAAATCCATGGAGATGGTCTCCCATTTCCATTCTGGTATTGGTAGAGGTTGCAACAACCTTGATGGGATCCGGTGTTCTTCCTTAACTTATTGGCATTCTAGAAATTTAGCTAAATATCCAGCTATGTCCTTTTTCAATCCAGGCCAATAGAATTGTTTTCTAGTGGCCGTAATCATTTTCTGATAACCTAGATGACCAATGTATGGTCTCTTGTGTAGTTCGTCTATTATGAACCTCTTCAAGTCGTCACAACTTGGGATACACAATTTGTTTATGTAAGTCAATAGACCTTTGTCCGGCATCTAATAGCCTTCATACTTTATCCCTCTCGGCTCTTTCTTTAGGTAGGATGTCATGGTCTTGAAGAATGCATATGTTTCTTGTGCATTCCTGATTTTTTCCCTAACATTTGTTTCACAGGTGCTCACCACTACCAGGTGAATCATTTTCAAACTTATGCTAAGGGCATTGCCCACCCTATTTTCCTTTCCTTTGATGTGTTTCATTTCGAAATCAAAATCACTAAGGAGAGACATTCACCTAGCTTATCTTGAATTGAGTTTCGGTTGATCAAACAAGTCCCTCAATCCACAATGGTCTGTCATAAGTATAAATATCCTACCCAGGAGGTAATGCCTCCACACTTTTAAATCATGTACTATGGCAGCCAACTCTAGATCATGCGTCACATAATTGATTTGATGCTCATTCAATTTTCAAGATTCGTAGAAAACTACACATCCTTCTTGCATAAGGACTCCTTCAATTCCTTCCTTCCAAGCATCTGTACACACGAGGAAATCATTATCAGGTTTGACGATCTTCAGCACAGGTGTGTGGGTCATAAGGTATTTCAATGCATGAAATATTTCTTCACATTCCTATGTCCAAAGAATTTAACCCCCTTTTTCTGAAGGGCAATGATTAGACAACCAATCTTGGAAAATCCTTTTATGAACCTTCTATAGTATCTTGCTAAGCCCATAAAGGATCTGATATTAGATACATCCTTTGGGGTAGGCCATTACATAATAGACCTGATCTTGTCAGGTTCTACTACCACTCCTTCTTTAGAAATAACATGGCCTAAGTAATGGACTTGTTTCTGGAAAAAGTCACACTTGCTAAACTTAGCGTAGAGTTGATGCTCTCTTAGAACTTGAAGTACAAGTCTAAGATGTTATTCATGATCCTCCATGTTATTGGAGTATATTAGGGTATCGTCAATGAAAACCAATACAAATTTGTCTAGGAATTTGTTGAGTACATTATTCATCAGGCACATAAAAGTGGCAGGGGCATTGGTTAATCCAAATGACACCACCACAAATTCATAGTGACCATACCTTGTCCTGAAGGTTGTTTTGTGGATATCTTCATCCTTGATTTGGACTTTATGGTATCTTGACCTCAAGCCAATCTTTGATAAAATGGAAGCACCCCCTAATTGGTCGAACAAGTCATCAATTTTTGGTAAGGGGTACTTGTTCTTTATGGTTGTCTTATTGAGTTGTCTATAATCTATGCACTGTCAGAGTGTGCCATATTTATTCTTCACAAACAAGACCGATGCTCCCCACGGAGACACACTCAGTTGGATGTAGCCTTTATCCATCATTCCCTTTAGTTGTAGCTTAACCTCAACTAGCTCAAGTGTACTCATCCTATAGGGTGTCCTAGACATCGGCACTTCTCCTGGTGTAATCTCTATGGAGAAGTCAATGTCTCTTCTCGAAGGTAGACCTGGTACCTCTTATGGAAAAATGTCTCTATATTCTCTTAATATGGGGTGGTCCTCTAGGTTTTGTTTGTCATCCTTGACAAATTCCAACACCTGTATTGCATATAGAGGACATCCCTTTTTGAAATAATTTTTCATTTGAAGGGATAATATTTGTCTCACTGAGATAGGTTTCTGAATTCATCTAAGGGTTATCTTTCTCCCTTCTTCATTTACACATTCTAAGGTTTTATGGTGACGGACCAACTTAGTTTTCTATGCAGCTAGCCATTCCATACCAATCAACAGGTCATAAGATCCTAGGGGAAGTATGTTAAGAGTAGCTTGGGTGGGAAATCCATCCATAATGAATTGGCAAGGTAGTATGACCTCTGCTAATTTTATTTTGGTGCCAGTGGCTAGTTGTACCAACCATGGCTTAGCATGTCTATGTGGTTGCAGTTTTCACTTATCAATAGTTTGAGGGGCCACGTAATTCAAATTATAACCGGAATCAATTAAAATAGAAATTAGATGGTTCGTGATCATACCTTCCATCTCCACCACTGAAGCTTGGTGGTCGGCTTGTATATTATCCACGGCTACATAAGTCTGTGGCATACTCCTAGCCACATCATTGACGGCGGTAGCTTCTTGGATGTTGTAAACTCTCCTACTATTTTGTGTCTTTGTGAATAGTTCCTTAGTAGATGTTATTCTCCACAACCCCAACATTTCAAGGGTTCCTTCTTTAGGTTATTCGTCTTTCCTGGGGTTTCTCCAAAAGGTTATTTCCACTCTGGGAGGGGAAATTTTGTTGATATAAACTTCTAGAAAGAAGGATTATCCTAGATTCCTTCATACAGTTCTTAAATCTTGAGGATTTGAATCCTTTTTTATTGAATCCCGAACCACTCTTTTTATTCCAATCCTCACGAGGTTTTGTCTGACTCACGAACTGTTCATAACAATACCTTGCCTTCCAGATATCATCTTCTAATGTCTTTGTCTCATCAAACTCAATCTTGTTCTGGCAGATCTGAGGTAACCCACTAATAAATTGTTTCACTTTCACCTTTTCATCCTTTATGTAGGGTACATACCTCAGCAGCTCAAGGAATTTATTGACATATTCATCTATGGTGAGTTGTCCCAACTTGAGTTCATAGAACTCTTTAGTCTTCTCATCAAAATATTTTCTGACAGAGACTTCTTCTTGAAGTGTTTCTCAAACCGTTTCCATGATAAGTCCTCTTCATGGATTCCTTTCACATTCTTAAGGTCTTCCCACCAAATGGAAGATTTTCCATTCAAGTTGAAGATGGTTATTTGAGCCTTCAAGTTTTCAAAGTAATCATGGACTCTGAAGTACTTATTTAAACCAAGCAGCCAAGCTTCTGCCTCTTCCCCTTTATTAATCTCACCATTGAAAGCGGGTGGTTTGGCTTTCTTGAACCCTTCGGGGTCATGACTTTTGGAATTCTTTTTCTTTTTCCCTTTCCTTTGAGAATGTGAGCTAGTTTTACTACTAGAATATCCCTCTGAGTTTCCAGTTTCCTTCCCATAGGATTCTCCCGATGAGTGTCCCCTGTCTCAAAGTTAGACCTTCCTCGAGGTACTCCTCCTAGTGTGGCCACTTATGAGACCACATTTTCGTATCTCAGGTGCACTTTGACTTCTCTTTGTATGTCGTCGGTCCACATGACTGGTTGTAGGTCCATGTTGTAGTTGTCTCTGTATGTTGGATAAACTCTACAAAAAGACTACAGTAATTTCATTTTTCTTTTCTTACTCCTTTATCAATCTGTCGTTGTCGGTCTTGCAGCTTTGTAATTCGGCCATGAATCTCCTTATAGTTTCATCCAGGCCCAGAGGGGTCTCCATCGCCCTCCTCTCATCAGATTCTTCGTCTCTATTGTGGAAGCCATCCCCCACTTCATGGTGCGTCACCATCCTTTATGATTGTAGTTTCCCACGATTCACTGACCGCTTGAGTGTTGATAAAACACTTGTTGTTAACTAGCATTCTATTAGTTCATGAACAACACATAGTTCATATTTCTTAAATACACACACACACAGCATAAAGCTTTCATTATTTTCTATAGTAAGGGTTTAACCAAACTCTTTAGGAAGGAGGTAAGGTAGGGCATCACCCTTAAATTTATTTAAATATGGTTTTTACACAAATTATCCATGAGCCCAAGCAGGCCAAGCATTGTAACCATGCTCTGATACCAATTTGTAACACACCCAACCCCTGAGTGGATTTCCTAGGGATGGGGCATCAAAATTGTGTTCTCCTTTAATGACCAAATCCTTCATTCAGGGTTTCTACCACACTCTACTCATCTAGAGTTTTCTAACCATGGTCTCCATGCTCAAACCCGAGCTCAGAACCGGCGGATATGCCTTTCTGATGTTTTTTAGGCGTTCATTGGTTGAGGGCCACTTGGATCCACCTTACAAGTGTTATTTCTAAGTTCCTTCCTTCACAGTGGAAGACCATCCACAACCAGATCCCAGGAATTGACTTTCTCTCTTTATCCTATGTCTATTATGGAGAAACTCGATGTTTCAGTGCTCTGATGCTTCATGACTTTTTACTATCTACACATGATACCACCCAGAGTTTCGAACTTCTGAAGTCTCGTGAGCTCACCACGTGGCTCCAGCCTTCGGATCGTTTGGTCTCTCTACTATAATACATCCCTAATCCTCTGAAGTCCGAAGTCCCAAACTTCCAGAGTCCCAGTCACTTCACCAGCCACGTTGGCTAGGAAGACACATATCAGGAATTGACACCAGCCACGTTGGCTAGGCAGACATATATCAGGAACTGACACATAGGAGGGGTCAGGGTGACACGTGTTACGTTCCAATGGGCCTATAGGGTTTGTGATACACAAATTCGTGTGACACATGGCAGGTCAAGATGGGATCCACGTCACCATGGGTGGCATCATTGCATTTCGTCACCCCAGACTGACGGGCTTCTACATTCCTCAGATCTCATGGTCGATATCCAGTCTCATAGGATTATAGATCTACATCTTCGGTTACCTCGGAGATTCTGTTTTCGAGAGTGTTGTTATGAAAACTCCTCTTACCTCTCGAAGTATCCAATCTATGAATTAAAGGGCTAGCGCCACGCATCCCCGATATATCGACGACTAGGAAAGGATTCGAAGGATCTCACAATCTACGGTTCTGGGTCCTTCGCGGCTCCGGCCTTTGAGGTTTTGGATCTCGATTTAGTTGGTGAGATAGGTTCACCCAACCACCTGGGAAACCACCTATCGTCGGTCAATCTTATGAGAAACCAATGCTCCCGGTTACCTGTCGGTCATACTCTGAAGTCTTAGACTTCTGGATCTCAGAAGCCAAGGGGACATAGCTTCCTTAGGCTTAGCCTAAGGTTCCTTTGGATTGGCCATATGGGTCCTTTCGAATGGATCTCATCCACTCATCTTCTAAATGAACGGACCTCTCCTTTTAGAGCTTCTACTTTCAGTATCCTTCCTAAGATTTTATTGTGAGATGGTTAAGGACTTGGGTCTAGAATTTTGGTCGCACGAAAAGTGGTCTGTAAGAGGCATTCTCTTCGGACAGATAGGTTTAGGTCATCACAATATCTCCCATCTCGATCTTCATACAATCGTATGCCCTAGGAAGCCTCCATAGCTAATTTGGGCATACAGATTATTGGTCGAAAGTGTAATTTTACAAGGAGAAGGAGGCATGTACATACTGTAGCCATTCCACATAGAAAACATTTATAAATACACATATGTATAAATCCAGGCATTCATCCATTATTCCAGTTCAACACATGAAACAGGGAAAATATTTATCAGAACCAGATAACATGAAGCGAATGCTGAAGGGGTGCATGTTTCCACCCAACCATAGGCTCAGTCACTCCAAATGGATTTTCCACTAGCCACCCCCAAAGCTAGACCATGATGATCTGCAAAAACATCTTTCCTTTCGGCTCAGCAACAGTAGGGATAGAGGTTACTCTCCTTCTCCCATAGGATCTTGGAAATGGTTTACACGATACCAAGCAAGGAGGACCAACCTCATTTATTAGCTTATATTGTAACCTTCTAAGCCATTTCCTGTGACCAGAACGCTTATTTTCCAGTTCTTCCATGAACCCGAGAGCTTCACCTCTCATCTCTGCACTCATCGCATGTCTTCCTCTGCCCACCACACCTTCCTTTCTTTCCTCCTTCAGCAAGGTTGTGTGTGGCTCAAATTCCCCAGCCCATGGTCAGGTCTAGAAGCCTTACATGTGGGTTCTCTGCCCCATCCCCTCATTAACTCTTGAGGAGGTCTTCCCACCTACAAGCCTGACTGTAATTCATTTCTAGGTCAAAGGATTGTTCTGGTCCTCAGCAATTAAATCCAGTAAGGTACTGGTTTAGTGAAGGTTAACGCAACCATTCATGGTCCCCTTCACCATCTCTTTTCATAGCATTTGTGGTCTTTCTTAGTACACCCCCCTTCTAGTAGTCATGCAACACTTATCCATATTTCTAGTAAATAACAAAATTTACATTCATTAACCTTTTATACAAAGGTCCATCAAATCAAACATTCGCACATATTAAGTTTTCCATAGTCTCTTGGCCATTATAGTTATATTTAGAAACTGGGGGAAACTGGGTGTTACACATCGCATTTGTTGCCACTTCACATTTATACACATTATCAATTATTAACTTAACATACACATTACATTACTTGTAAAATCTTTATCTCCTTCACACCCCACCTTTCCCATTTTATTTGTATTTTTGCTTACTCCAACTACTCTGTCTTACTCTCATATAATACACTCGATTTACCACTTACATAGAACACTTCACTATGCTTAGTCAACTATAATTATTTGGTTGCTTCCATATACTACATCATAATTAATAACTCCAATCCACCTTGATCTCAATTCTAACTCCATCCTTAACCTCCCTCCTATTACTTTGTTTCCACCATTCTATCCTACTTTGAAAAATCATTATATAGTCCAACCATTCATTTTATTTCTTTTGTATATTTGTTTTAATCAACCACCCTTGACCCAACGTCCCTACTCATTACAAACACAAGAATGGATTTTATTTATTATATTCATCCATTAACCTACGTTGACCTAATTTATTATGCACCTTATTCTTTAATCTTACTTATAACATATCCTTGCATTTTTCTATATACTTTATCTATTTATTTATATATTTTTGGAAATGGTATCTTTAATAAATTTATTAGCATAAATCAATGTGCTTCTCCTAAAGAGACTAGCGACAATGACGATATTGAGTTAACCCCTTGGGATACTAAAACAATCTTACTTATTTAATATGAAAATAGCGTTCAACTTTGCAACAATTTAATCATGATATGGTACAATAACCAACTAAATAATATGAGAAAAGAGATTTGCATCTTATTTCAAGATGATATTGATAAAAATCATTTCCATCAATTCAAGAACTATTTTAGACAATTTCCTGAATTTTCATTTGACATATTGTGAAATGTGAATCCAAAGTATAATACCCCATTTTTTTTTTGTTAGTTTGTCTGTGACCTACAGGACTAGCCTATTGCTTGAGAAACCGCAACTTAGGGGCATCTAAGCCGTCAAAATCACCCGAGGATCGCACCCATCCTGAGCCACACCAACTCTTAACATGGTTGGATTTTTTGTCCTCCCAGGTTTCGAACCGGTGACTTAACATCACGAAGTGCCTTAACAACACACTCCATCACCAACTGTCCTACACCTTGGGGACAAGTATAATACCCCATTTTAATATAAAGGAACATATGAATTTTACTAAAGACTCGATTTAACATAAAGAATATTTGAGCATTACATCAATTTAATAATGATTAAAATTTGTTTTAGTTATAATTTTTATAAAGAATATTAAACTCATTTTAACATGAGAAGAGTCAATTGAGCCTTTCAACTTGGCATAAACTTAATAATGACTAAAATCCCTTTATTATTCCATTATATTTGTATTATTTTATGTTGTATCATTTTGTATTCACTTTATACTTTTTTTTTCCACGGAAAATTTCGCTTTATATTTATATTAAATATAATTTGTTCATAAACATGATAATTCAACATCAAATGCCATAACATCCTTTGAAAATAGTTTATTCCCCACAGCTAGACACAAGACTATAATCCCCCAGCTTTTACTGTGTTCCAAAATATACAGATCATTGAGGGTCATAATACATAATCCACAAAAAAGGACGACAATTAAACTCCCAAAAAGACACAACATCGATGTTCCATGCCACAGCTCCAAGACTTCTAGAATAGATCTAGAAACATATGAGGACCCTCATGACCCTCTTCACAAAGATAGTAGACTATTTTCTTGAGATCCTTTTGGAGAGCCTGCTTTGAAAGACTATATGCCTCTTGATTGTATTCTCTGAAGACATATGTGAAGGAGAGTTTTTGGAAGTGCTTGATAATTTCTAAGATCCTGTCCTTCCAACATTCTAGAGAGACCACCTGAAGTCGACCCTTTCCCCGCAACCATTCTATAACAATTTTTGAGTCCCCCTGGATAATTAAATCCAAAATTGATAGCCGAGAAGCCAATGTAAGAAGGGCACATGACCCCAAAGCTCTGCTCTAGTGTTGGTGCCAAGTCCACAGTTGAAGATCCATTTATAATATCAGTTATTGTTGATCCTTATTACCCCACCAACCCCACTATTTTGACCATATTTTTTAGCAGCCCCATCAAACCATCCAATAGTGCCACCACCTGCAGACAAAGAAAGAAATTTCCTTGGGGCAGAAACTTTCAACTGAATTTTGTAATCACCCACAACACTTAAAGTATTGAAAGCCACCTTCTGAAAAGAGGGATTTTGATCTTTGAAAATAGCATAATTCCTTTCCAACCATATATACAAGAATATGAAGGCCGACAAAGTAGGATAGGATTTATTATGAGCCTTCTAATTTTTGAAACATTTTTCCACAGAGGTGCCAGCCCACGCTCTAATATGTTTATGGTTGATTTTATCCTATCCCAGACTATGATCATGAAAGGGCACTCTACAAACAAATGTAAAGCACTCTACAAACAAATGTAAAGCATTTTCCTTAATGTTTCTGCACATATAGCAAAGGCTTGGTCTGCTATGACCTCTGTGTTGTAAATGATCCCAAGTGAGAATTTTGTTCTCTACAACCAACCAAATAAAAATCTTGATTTTTAAAGGACACTCCCATGACCAAAGAGTCTTCCTCCAACCTCCAATAGCATAATTTCATATCTTTTCTTCAGTGGCCTTATAAACATTTTTTACTGTTATTTGGCCTGATGAGTTGCCTCCCATCCATTTAAGTACATATAGCCTCGCTTGAAAATGTACACCAAAATTTATTAATGCACATCAAAATGTATTCCATTCAAGAGTTGTTGGTCCCTCCAATTCCAAGTCATCACTTGTGAACCAGTTTGAACAAATCATTCCTGGTTGTGGCTCACAACTAGCCTGATATAAGTAATAAACCCCTCTCTGATTAAGGATTGATATCATATCATCGGATAGGCTGGTCACATCCCCCAAACCCAGAATTCAATCTTTGCCAATAAGAATAGATTCACCCGTCCTCGGACACCAAGCTATCCAGTGCAGGAGTAAGTGCAAATATTTAAGTATATTTTTCCACAACTGTGAACCTTTTCCCCCCACCATAGAAATTGATCAAAGCCATCTCGCTACAGAATCAAAAGGAAAATATTTGTCTTTTATGACACGGTGCCACAAGCCTTCTATCATCAACGCCCTCCATAGAGTATTCACCTTCAAGGCACTACAAAAGCCGAATATATTTCTTAGACCCCAACCCCCATGAACTTTTGTTTGTGCAATGATTTGTCAGTTGCATAGATGGTAGCTCTTCTTTTGTTTACTTCCTGACCAAAAAAAAATGAAGACCACTTGGAGAATTTTATTGAGCACAAATGACAAAATATGAGCCAATGCCAACCAGTAGAATGGTTGGCTCTCTAAAACAGCCTTAATTAGAAACTGGTTGGCTCTCTAAAACAACCTTAATTAGAAATAAGTGGCCTCCAATAGATAGCCATCTATTGCACCAATGATTTATCCACTTCTCAAATTTTGTGATAAGACAGTGCCAGTCTTCCACTTTATACCTGTCAATTTTAAGATAGTAACCAAGATACTTGAAACCTTCAGTAAGATCATAAAAATTGAAATGAAAGGAATCTTTTAATGTCTCCATAAAATTTTGTTGAACTCCATAATGGAGGAAAGATGTTTTCTGAGCATTTATTAAGAGTCCAGTAGCACAACAAAAAACAGTCAAAATCCTATTTATCTCCTGCCATTCATCAATAGAGTCTTTTGACATTATAAGAATGTCATCAACGAAAAGAAGATGGAGGATCCTAATTAACCTTGGAACCTTTATACCAGTCAATGTGCCTTCATCTTGGCTTCTTTTAAGTGCCAAACTCAACCCTTCCATCACCATAATGAATAACAAAGGCAACATTGAGCATCCTTGTCTCAACCCTCTGCCACTTTTGAAGAAATTTGTCTTCTCACCATTAATTAAAATAGCAAAGGTATATGTTGTGACGCATCCCATGATCCACTTTGTCGTAGGTAAACTGAAACCGCATTGAAGGAGATTCAAACGGAGAAAGTCCCAGCTTATACAATCATATGTTTTCTTTAAGTCAATCTTTAAAATTAAAGCTTGTAGTTTTTTTTCTTTGATAATGTGAAGGTACTCCTATGTTGTTTCGATGGCGTCAAGAATTTTCCTTCCTTTTAAAAATCATAATTGCTCCTCTGATAAAGTACGAGACATAATAGTTCTAATCCTCTTTGCAATTATTTTTGCTATAATTTTGTAGCAAAGATTGCACAGCGCAATCACCTGAAAATCCCCAAATGATGCAGGTCCATTGAATTTTTGTATAAGAGAAATAAAAGTCAATTTCAATGACCTGTTAACCTCTCCACATAGTTTGGATTCCTCGACAGCCTCCAACAGATCTTTCGCAACCATCTCATAGAAGTGTAAAAAGAACTCAACAGTCCACCCATCGAGACCTGGAATTTTGTCCTTGGTGAAACCCTTTAGGACTTATAGAACTTCCTCGCTAGTACAAGGCTTCTCAAGTAATTGAACTTCATCTTCGGAAACCATTCTTGGGAAAAGTCTCACTGATGCAATCTGGTCCTCAATCACATTTTTCCTCAAGTCTTGATAGAAAGAACTGAAAAATCTCAGCGCTTCATCCTTTATAGCCTCCTGACCATAATGTACCTGACCAGACTCATCCTTTACTTCCCACAAATGTTTTTTATTTCTTCTATAATTGGAAAAACGATGGAAATATTTTGTATTTTTGTCCCCACACGGAATCCAAGTAGTCATACTTTTTTTATGCCAACGTTCCTCCTCTGCCATAAGCAATTTATTATGTTCATCTTCAAGTGTTTTCAATCGAGGATCAGGATCAATACAATGATCATCATTTAATTTTTGTTTGATAAGAAAGGCAATCTTCGCTTATGTGTTTAGAAATGCTTGTTGTTCCTTTTGTTTCCTTTCATAAATCCAAACCTTCACACGAGCTTTTAGCCTATTTAGCTTCCTGACCAGACTCCTTTGAGCTCCCTCCTCCTCATAATCTTGATGAGTGTTCCACACTTCCCGAACCAAATCAGTGAACATGACTCATCTTTTAAACAGGCTAGATTAAATTTAAACGGATAAGCTACATACATGTAACCAAAATCCAATTGAAAGAGAACTCATGCATGATCAGAAATAAATGGGAATTCCACCCACGATCGATATATGGTTGATGCATTTAGAGTAGCATCAGAGGCATACACTCTGTCTAGTCTCTTTTGTATCCCGTCCACCCCACTTCTATTGTTTCGCCAAGTTGGCATCACCTTCGTAGGCATTATATCAACCAAATGATCATTTGAAAAAATCTCTTTAAAAAAAACCGCCAAGGGATCTGATAATGCCGATGCACCCCAGACTTCTTATGAACTAGTCGTAAAGTTCAAGTCCCCTTCTAGAATAAGATCACCCAGTGCTAACAAACTTTTTTCTTCCATCTTTTCCCAAAATTGTCTACGCCCAGTGCACAAGCCATATACATTTAAGAAATAAATCCTTATTTTGTCAGGTAGTCGAATACCTGTCAATAAAATCCCGCCAACACTTGGAAAAGGATTTAACTCTAAAAAATTGGATTCCATGCCACAAGAATTCCACCCGACTTCCCTACAGAACTGACTACACAGATCATCCAATTAGGAAATAAAATGTTCAAGAATTTTCTAGCCTTCTCCTCGGCTACTAAGGTCTCTTGGAGAAAAATAATATCTAGCTTTGATTTAGAAAGGATTCTACGCATGGAGGGCAATTTTAGGGGGCCTCTCACCCCTCTGATATTCAGGGAGAGGAGGATCATGATTTAGCCCTTGTGAGGGCTTTCAAGCCTCTAAGCATTGTATTCACTTTATACTTATTAATACAAGTCTCTCTCTCTCTCTCTCTCTCTCTCTCTCTCTCTCTCTCTCTCTCACACACACACACATACACACATATATATAAATATACAACTTCTACATAATTGATTGTCACCTATCATCATTGTTATTATTATTATTATTATTATTTCTATATATTGTACAATTTTTTTATTTTTTTTTCATCATCATCATATACACTTATTATATGTTTAATTTAACTATTATTTTCTATTTTATTGATCATAATTTAAATTATACTCCTCGTAATACTTATGTTATTTCTATAATACCTCCTAATAACAATTCATATAAATTAATGTATCATCATTAATATCTAATATTCATATACGTTAATTAATATCTAATATTCATATACTTTCATTCATTTGTCATATATTGTATCTTATATGCTATATTATCACCTTTCATATGGACATTATCTAAATACTTCCATTCATTTTGTCATATATTATATCTTATATGTTATAATATTACTTGTCATACCTATATTATATCTTATATATTATAATATTACTTTCCACATCTACATTATATCTATATTGCAATTTACTACCTATCACTATTACCTATAATTGATTTATAGGTAGACATTTCACACTTTTGCTATGTATATTTCATTTACAATAATCCATATGATATATATATATAGATGTGTTAACCTTATCCCCACAAGTATATATACGTTTTGAAATACTCCTCTTGGGCCATTCAACCATTACCTTTTTATATCAACACTAATATTTCGTAGAGTATTTTATTTTCTAGTGTGGTTTTCACGTTATAGTGACTCATATAACAAATAAATAAGAATATAAAATGAAATTATAGTGCCAATCTAGTTCTTCTAATACCTTGAGCATTAAAAATATAGTTATCAAGCCCAACATTTTTTGTGTTATGTAAAGAAAAGTTAATATTAGTTATAATACTCGTAAATTGGAGAAGAAGATTAGAGACTTTCATATCATGGTTAGAATTATATTTTAAAATAATAACAAACAAAGGCGTTGTTTTAAGAGGTGAGTTAAAAGTTAAAATTTGTGATAATTGTTTGTAGGTATTTTTTTTTTCAATAGGAAAATTTCCCATTTATATATTATATAAAATTGTGCTCTTAAAAAAACAGCGCAGAATAGTTGTTTGTAGGTACTTGTATGGAAAGA
>ML798491.1:30525-42859 GCA_009831015.1 Picea engelmannii | reverse complement strand
GAATGCTGGGGCAAGTCCAATAATAATAATTAATATATATTATATATAATAATAAACATAAAATAAAATGACTAATAGACAAATAATTAAGACGAGAGAATTATAAACAAATATATCAATGGTGACACCTGACCTGCATGCCTGGGGCTTTGTATTAAGGCCACCTGCCTCCTTCTAGCCTCCCAAGTATATATATCTATATATATATATATATATATATATATATATATATATATATATATATATATATATATAAAAGGTTGGATTCAACCTTTATGTGGCTCATTCTCCTCCACAATCGCTAGGGTTTGGCTCTGACTTTTTTTTGTTTCTTGTTATTTTGTTTTCTTGCTCAAGGGTTTGGAGGGCGAATATATATATATATATATTCATTTATATATTATTGCAAAAATAATAACATAACATGTTTCAAAAAAAAGTTTTTTTTTGTATTCTTTAACCTTATATATTTTGTGGATCATATATGTGTGTGTGAGAGCATATATATTTTTTCAAATTTAATATTTTTTG
This sequence comes from Picea engelmannii, assembly GCA_009831015.1. Taxonomy (NCBI): domain Eukaryota; kingdom Viridiplantae; phylum Streptophyta; class Pinopsida; order Pinales; family Pinaceae; genus Picea; species Picea engelmannii. The sequence continues at coordinate 42,328 of ML798491.1, read as the reverse complement.
AACTAACTCTGAGTGTTGGAATAGGTGGACAATGTGTTGAACGGTGCAATTTTTTTTAGCTACTCATTATTTCTTTTCTCTACTCTTCTATATTGTTACATAGTGTTTCAAAGATGATTATGTAGGTTTAAATAACTTGTAAATTGCAAACTATTCTACCCTGCAATAGAGAGCTATGTTCCAATTGCAAACCCTTCTCAATGAAAACTCTTTTCATTATAAATAAAAGAGGATCCATTATTTACAGGGAAATAAAATGTTGGGTTCTCATTTGAGTTTAAACAATTATTGTTTTCCGATTCATTAAATTGCTTTGTGTGTGTGTGTATTTATATCACTTAAATAAAAAAATTAAATAGAGAAATCTATCATCTAACTTTTAAAATTATTTTCCTGTCTTATGCAGGTCATGAAATTATTTTCCTTTGTTTTATGCATCTCATGCAAGTCTGCGGGACTATTTTTTGCTACATTCTCACCTATTTCAAAATCCAGATTAGGGTTCTTAGGGTTATTCTAGGGTTTTTGGGTTATATCAGGATTTTTTTTTCTTTTTTATTATGAAGATTTTAGGCTATTGGTAAAGGGTTTTAATAAGGATTGTTTAAGATTTGTTTTATGGAACATTTGCATAATCTTCAATCCTATGGGTGGTTAAGCCCTAGGTTTCATTTTTGAAATCAGGCTCTGATACCAAATGTAATACCCTTCCAGGGCATCATAGATAAATAATAAATTTGTAATCTAAGTGTTCTTTCTTTATATTCATGTCTCCATACAATTTTTGTTTAATTTATGTTTGTATGAAATTAATTGATATCAAATGTAAATCTAAATAACAAATTACATAACAGTAATTTCTAGCAAATTAAATTCTCAAATTTCACATTTACAACATATATATATATATATATATATATATATATATATATACAAAGTCTCTCCATCTCCCTAGCTTCAGGAATCCTTGTGGTTTTCTGGCCCCCGAGCCCAAAATTCCCAACAACCAACCAATCTCGTATGCATCCAAAATTTCCCAAATCCAATTATTACTCCAAGGTTTTCTGCTCCTTTCTCTCCTCCTCCTCCTTCCAAATTTTGTTTCCCTCCAAATGACCAGTTTCCCTTTCTTTATTCTCCCATTCCCCTTCCTTCCTCAACACTCTTCATTTCTAACATAACTTGTCCCTCTTGACTTCCTTCCCCTCCCTCATAAATTCATTTCTACCCTTATCTCTTCCAACTTTCCCATCACAAACAATAAAAGAAATAATCATTTCATTCATCGTTACCTAATTTAATCTAAAAGTCAAAAATAAACTCACTTTACACTTGGGCCGAGCTCCTTGGAGTGTGGGTACCAGATGGTTTTTGGAACATTATGGTACCAGATGAGTTGAATTGCGAGTACCGGATGACATGGAGTGTGAGTATCAACTAACTATGTAGGTAATAGTGTGGGAACATATTGTTTAGACATAGAAACATATGATTAAACCATCATCAACAAAACTATTGTATAATCATCCTTTTAATCACTAAAAATATGGAAAATTATGTATTAACCACATAGTATGAATAACAAGAGATAATGGAGGTTTATGGTGTGATTAGGGATATATTATTGACAAAATGCGAAGAGAAGGTGTAATGATGAGTTTATTTGTATGGCGAAAAATATGACAAAACTGGAGCCCAACACACCCCAAAACCCAAGGATTTTCATGTCCTCATGCAAACAATGTGAATAACTTATGATAATATGATTATAGATTTATGTGGCATTGTTTCTTTTGTGTAGGTGTTGGTTCTTGTGGAGCGACACTTTGGAAACTATCATGGATTGAATTTTAAACAGAGAAAAAAAATTATCATAAAAATGGAGTACAAGCAGTGGATGGGGTATCAAAGTGATTGTGAATGGTGTGAATGTGGAGAATGGTTTATAAAATGATGGTGATGGTGGTCGTACGAACTTGGACGCCTTTATACGTTGTATATTACATCAATTTTAAGACTAATATTTACTTTGTGGTTCTTTGTTTGGATAGGAAACAATGACTTCATCCTCTTATTCAGAACACGGAGATGACTCAAGAATGATTTATGATATACAAAGAGAAGACACTATAGATGTTTCTTTGTATTTGTATACCACATATTTCCTTTTCATTACTTGGTCTTATGATCAATGTATAATTTTCATTATGACAAGTGGAGTGAAGATGGAGGGTTTACTAAGTAGTTGTGATAATGCATAATGGAATGTGGAGTGGGTAATAGTGGTTATGCATTACATTTTCCAAATTCTTAGTAAATTAAAAAGATTTATACTAATTTTACCTCAAGTTACCTTCACTTTAATGTGCACGGCAGGTTGATGAAGTGGAATATGAATGGGAGTACATGCTTCTTGAAACTGAAGATTAAGCCGAGCAAGACTGAGCTAGAGATCTAGGAGAGCGTCGATGAATGTTGATCTGTTGAGATCCCTTATGTCTCTCTCTCTCGCACACATGTTGATTTGAATGTCCTCATGCAAACTCTTATTAGCACACAAAATTGTTGCAAGTTGAAAGAGGACTATGTGGAACTGGTGCTTGTTGATTGAAGGAGGGAAATGAAGTATGCCAAAGTTGAGAGCTATTGAAAATATCCTGCAAAAAGTACTCGCGAAAAATATTTAAATTTTTGTATTGTTGGTACAGGAACCTACTAGTTTTTGTACCAGCAGTACTAGAACAAAAAAATATAAAAGAACTAAACCAATATTGTTATTATAAGAGAAGAAATAAACATTGATGTCATGCTTAAAGAAACAACCAGAACTTAAACTTTATTCATGCCTGTACATTTGGAAATGAAAATAATTTTAAAACATTACAAGCATAAAGGAAATTCCTAAATTACTTATGTTATAGCAAGATTTGCCTCACCCCATGCAATCTTGCACATAAGGCCTTTTTCCATTTCCCTGTGTAGACTTGGAGTCCCTTTTTGCAAATCCCAGAGCTAAAAACATAATTTTCCACATATACGCACCCTTCCTATATTACAGCATGTGTGTACGCAGGTTGCACCACTACAACCCGCATACATCAGGAAATGTGTCCAAAATTAAAAAAATGGTGTCATATTTCCATGTCACGTCACGATATCAATGATTCTTGGCCTTCCATATCCTGGAAACACTCCCACTCAGCCCTTCAGTTCCACTTGAAGGTTATAAATGGGTCAAATCTGATCTATGGAAAAGATGAGAAAGAATTCAACTTTGAGAGAAAAGTTACTCTGGAGAAATTATTCACTTCACATTGAATCTGCATCCCTTTGTCCTTTAAGTCTGAACGCATTGTTCAGCCCCCAAGCTCTTCCTTTATTGATTGAGAACTCCTTGGTCTCTCTTATATGAGCTTGCCTTTAGTGGAGGATTGAAGTGGTGGAGTCCCAACTAGAAGGAACTTAGTTTCTCAGTTCCGAACCATGATGACACAAAAGTTTGTAATGTTCCTGACTTGGCTAGTCTAGGAAACGCTGCTAATGTGTGTGTAGGATCAAAGGTTTACAGCATATAAATGATCATACAAATAATAAACGCGACAAAGGACTACAAATTTTGTATTATGATATCTCTGTGGATTACAAACTGGCCGAATGCGACTGAATAAACTAACAATACTCAACTAGATCAACAGACAAAGGATCTTAGCCAGAATACAAATAAGCAATTGTCGTTGAATAAAATAAAAAAACTCAGCTAGATCAAAAGACAAAAGGAACTTAGCCAAAATACAAATAAGCAACTAAAAGATAATACCCGGAATATGGGAGCACTGCAGAATCAATGAAGAATGATGGAAGACCTAGATGATCTTCTCGGTGACTAGGGTGTGTCTTTCAACACCGAAATCAGCCAACTGGTGTCTTCCTCCTGGAATACACTGAACTATCTCTCCTGAGATGCGCCTCTTCTCCTCAATGACAATTCATAATCTGCATAATAATGAATTAGATCGCTGACCCTTCCTTTATAGCTTTCCAAAACCCTAAATCATGTTGAAACCCTAATTCACTATTGACTTCCAAAACCCTAAATCATGTTGAAACCGTAATTCACTGTTGACTTCCAAAACCCTAAATCACTACTGAAACCCTAATTCACTTTTGACTTCTATTTTTAGCTCATAATGACTTAAAATCACTTTTAACCCTTTGTAGCTCAATGTCACTTTCTGAATATAACACCTGTGACTGGAGTGACCTCTAGTAACCATGTTTACCCCTCTTTGGCCCTGGATAAGGTCTAACGAGGCAGTTTAGACCATTAAGCCTCCTCTCTGGAGCTCCTATTTGGAAAGGGACATTATAGTCCTCCCTTCCCAAAATTGTTTGTCCTCAAGAAATACCAGTCCAAGGTGTTGCAACACCTACGCTCTCCCAAGTCGAATCCTCTACTGGAAGCCCTCTCCATCTGATCAAACACTCTCTAATGACCCTTCTCCTCGGTTTCTGCTCTCGGAACTCCAAAACCTCCTCTGGAACTAACTCCAACTTTCCCTCCTCATCCAACGGGGGAAGCTCCTTTGATGTGCTAATGAATTATCCCACTGCCTTTTTTAGGCAAGACACGTGGAACACGTTATGAATCTTGCTCCCCTATGGAATCTCTAGCTCGTAAGCAACCTCACCTACTCGGTGCATGATCCCGTAAGGACCATAAAATCTGGGCTTGAGCTTCTCGGCCCCACTCTTCTTCAGAGATGAATGTCTGTAGGGTTGGAGTCTCAAGAAAACCAAATCTCCAACCTCAAAGCTACGCTCTATCATGTGCCTATCCGCACTTATCTTCTGTCAGTTTTGCGTCGTCTGCAAGTTCTCTTTCAACAACTTGAGAATCTCCTGACTCTCTATGATCCAATCCTTGGCCTTGGGAGCTCTGCTCTCCCCGAGGACCAAGTCTACCAAAGTGGGAGCATCATATCCATACAATGCTCAGAAGGGTGTCATACCAATGGCCATGTGGAAGGTGGTGTTGTAGCAATGTTCTCCTAAATGTAACTACTTTACCCATGTTCTCTATTGTCCTCCTACATAGTTCCTCAAATACTCTTCAACCCACTTGTTGACAATCTCGGTCTGCCCATTTTTCTGAGGGTGATAGCTGGTACTAGGTGTCAACTCTATCCCCACCAACCGAAACAACTCTCTCCAAAATGTCCCTATGAACCGACTGTCCCTATCACTGACGATGTTCTTCAGCAACCCATGAAGTCTGAAGACCTCCCTGAAGAAAATCTCAGCTACCTGAACTGCATTGTAATCTGTCAGTATGGCATAGAAGTGAGCAAACTTGGTCAATTTGTCAACCAATACATAGATACAGTCCTTACCCTGGACCTTGGGTAGACCTGTGATGAAGTCCATAGATATACTCTCCCATTTCAGTTCTAGACTAGGGAGTGGCTGAAGTAGCCCTGCTGGAAGAGCATGCTCTGACTTGTTCTACTGGCAAGTCACACACTCACTGACATGTCTCATAATGTCTTGTTTGAGGCCCTTCCATGAGAACCTCTCTCTATTATGTCTGTATGTTTTGAAGAACCTCTGATGGCCTGCTAGAGGTGAATCATGAACTGCGGTGAGGATCTTCTTCTTAAGCCCTGAATCTGGCACCAAGTAGACTCTATCGTTGAAATATGACATTTTCAATGACCCTATATAGATCATCCTATATCTTCCCATCCATCACCTCACAAGCGAACTTGTTCTTGGAATATTCCACTAACAAGTGGGATTTCCAATTTGTTGAAATCTCCATCAAAGAACATGTCGCAGTTCTCCTGAATAGTGCATTGGCCACAATGGTCTTCTTCCCCTTGACATACTCTATGTCAAATTCGAATGCATGTACCTTCGTCACCCATTTTTGTTGGCGCTCATTGAGGTCCTTCTGCTCAAGGAAATACTTCAAATTGTTGTGATCGGTCTTGACCACGAATTTGTTGCCCACCAAATATTGTTTGAACTTGGTCAAGGCATGCATGATTGCCAACATTTCCTTGTCATAAATGGAGTACAACCTCTCAGGTTGACTAAGCTTCCGGCTCTTGAATACAATGGGGTGTCCTCCCTACCTCAAAACTGCACCAATCCCTTTGCTAGATGCGTCACACTCTAGTACAAATGGAAAGGTGAACTTTGGTAGTGCCAACACTAGGAAAGTGCCCATGACTTCCTTCATGTGATCAAAGGCTTCCTGTAATTTCTCGGTCCATATGAAGGCCCCATGCTTGGTAAGATCTGTCAGTGGTGCTCCAAGATGAGAAAAAAACCGGACGAACTGCCTGTAATAGTTGCACATCTTGAAGATGCTCCTCAATACTGTCACGTTTTTGGGCGTCGGCCAATCTAGAGTGGCCTTGATCTTCTCTTGGTGCACCTGTACCCCTTGTGCACTGATGATGTGGCCTAAGTAAAGCAGCTCTGTCATACCAAACTCACACTTGGACTCTTTGGCATATAAGGACTGTGCCTCCATGATGCTCAATACCTCATCTAGGTGCCTCATATGCTCTTGCCGTGACCGGCTATAGATCAAGATGTCATCGAAGAAAACCAAGACTGATTTCCTTAATTGATCCCTGAATATATGGTTCATGCAAGACTGGAATGTAGCGGGTGCATTGGTTATCCCAAATGGCATAACCAGGAACTCGAAGTGTCCAAAATGACATCGAAATGTCGTCTTCTCTATGTCCTACTCTCGGATGATGATCTGATGATATCCAGAGCATAGATCAATTTTTGAGAAGAAAACTACCCCATGCAGTTCATCCATCAACTCATCAATGCATGGGATAGGGTACCGGCTCTTGATGGTTTTCTTGTTCAAGGCTCAGTAATCAATGCACGTCCTCATGATGCCATCCTTCTTCAGAACTAAGACAACTGAAGAAGCAAATGGGTTGTTGCTCGGTCTGATGTGTTCCGTCGCCAGCAATTCCTTGATTGCCTTCTTTATCTCATCCTTGAACCTCCTAGGATGATGATAGGGGGAGGTGATCATAGGTTTGGCCCCCTCCTCCAACTCAATGGTGTTCTCAAACCAACTGTCATGTGGTCTCCCTAGTGGAATTGCCTCAAAGACCTGCTGATGTCGTCTCAATAAATTCTTGATCTCTATATGGTATTGTTGTTGACCTTCCAAATCTTTTTTAGTAGTGATAAAGCATTCTACGGCATATGCTACCTCCCCATGTCTAAATATTCTCTCCATCCTCTTGGCTAAAACTGTCCTGGGTGCTCCTGTCGACATCCCTCTTAGAACAACCTTCTTCCTATCCTGATCTTTGAATCCCATTTCCAAGGTTTGGTAGTTGGTAGTGATTTTTCCCAAGGTAATCATCCACTGAACTCCTAACACCACATCTGTGTCTGATAGGTCAACCACATAAAATGTGTCTCTTACTATGCAGTTTCCTAACTTCATATCTAAGTTTGGAAATCTGTCCAGACACTCCATTCTATGGCCATCTTCTACCGCAACATCAAACCCCTCAAACTCCTTTATCTGAAGTGTTTGTCTCGATACTAGTGAAGTGGCAATGAAGTTGTGGGTGGCCCCACCATCTATCAGGGTGATTGCCCATTGCCCCTAAATAATCTCTATGATATGGATGGTATCATACCTGGGAACACCAGAAAGGGTCGCTATGACACATCCCTTTGTTGGTTTCCTCCTGTTAGCCAATTCTGGCAGTTGTGGGACTACTGGAGGATGGGCTCATGCTGGTGTCGGTGGTCTGCAGGGAGGCTACTCCTCTGTTGGTGCTGACTCTTCCTCTGAACTAGTGGATCCAATGTCCTGCTCCTCCTCCTCATTGTCCACGCTGGCTGCTGCTACCTCAATATAATGAATCTCTCCTTTTCCCATGCACCTGTGGCTTGGGACCCAAGGATCTCTGCAACTGAAGAAAAGCTTCTTCCTCATAATCTCTCGCCTAGTCTCATCATCCAACTTCTCCTTGCCCTTCCATTTTCTTTGGAATGGCTTCCTGTCTTGATCCCTCTGGGGCACAAATGGTTTGGAGAAAATTTTAGTCTTTGGCACTGATTCTGCCATATCTCGAGTGTGAAGGATGGAATCCTGCAAAGTGGGAGGCATGTATGCCTTCACCCATCCTCTCAAATGTTTTATGAGTCCTTCTATGAATATCATGATCAACCTGGGATCCGATATCTCTTTCACTGCCATGGATACCCACTGAAACTATGTGATGAACGCCTCTGTTGTGCCAGTTTGTCGCAATTGGGCTAGATCCTTGAAGTGTATCTCGAGATCCTTCCTGTCAAACCTGTCCATGAGCCTATATGTAAACTCCCTATAGGAGGTGATGCGACTGTGACCCAATGTCACCAGTCCATGATACCACCACTCATGTGCCTCACCCTCCAAGTGTAAGGTCACGAAACTAATGGCCTCTGTATCAGTCATCTGGTTGAGCTTGTAATACATGTCTAGCTTCTGTACCCAAGCTCTAGCAGTGTATTTGGATGATCCGTCGAAAGAAGGGATGGTGAGTTTCCAAAAATTTTGGATGAAATCGAGGTTATGCCCCTGTTGTTGTTGTGGTCCTCCCCTCTGTGGCTCTCTAGGGAGGTTCCTGAGTCTGAGTCCATAGTACTCGACTAAGGTCATGTCCTGATGGAATTCATGACCCAATGCTGCGTACTCCCTCCTATACTCTGCAATGTCATCAACATGAGTGGGTGGCCTCTATGCTATTAGTGGCGATGTTGCTACCGGGGGTGCCCTCTGGAAACTGGGAAATAAGGGTCTGGGAATCCTACTCACATAGTTGTATGTGTGAGAGGGTGACTGAGGTCTACTGTCTTCTCCTGAGTTCTCCTTGTTGCATGCGGGACTTGTCTATCTAAGGTGCCCAGTCTAGATAATCTATCAACCACATGTGCCAAGGACTGAGACATGGTTCGTTGACTAGCTAACATACCATTGATAACCTACATGAAAGCTGCCTCTAGATCTACATGGGCCTTGCCACTGCCCTCTGGTCGCTCATATCTATCTCCTAGTATCCTCTTTTCCTCGCGCTCAGCATTACACTATGCCCTTCTCTCTGCTTCTTTGTGTGCCTCTTCCTCTTCCTCTGAGCTAGGAGGAAAAGGGGGGAAATCAAGCCTATGCCTTCTTTCCTGATGCCTGTTGTAAGTGACATATTCATCACTTACATGTTCACGACCCTCTGGGTCTTCTGCTGCACTCATTGTCTTTAGTCACAGGTTCGAAGGACTAAAACTCTGATACCATTGTAATGTTCCTGACTTGGCTAGTCTAGGAAACGTTGCTAATGTGTGTGTAGGATCAAAGGTTTACAGCATATAAATGATCATACAAATAATAAACATGACAAAGGACTGCAAAGATTGTATTATGATATCTCTATGGATTACAAAATGTCCGAATGCGGCTGAATAAACTGACAATACCCGACTAGATCAACAGACAAAGGATCTTAGCCAGAATACAAATAAGCAATTGCAGCTGAATAAAATAACAACACTCGGCTAGATCGAAAGACAAAAGGATCTTAGCTAGAATACAAATAAGCAACTAAAAGATAATACCTGGAATATGGGAGCATTGTGGAATCAATGAAGAATGATGGAAGACCTAGATGATCTTTTCGGTGACTAGGGTGTGTCTTTCAACACCGAAATCAGCCAACTGGTGTCTTCCTCCTAGAATACACTGAACTATCTCTCCTGAGATGTGCCTCTTCTCCTCAATGATAAGTCATAATATGCATAATAATGAATTAGGTCGTTGACCCTTCCTTTATAGATTTCCAAAACCCTAAATCATGCTGAAACACTAATTCACTGTTGAATTCCAAAACCTTAAATCATCTTGAAACCCTAATTCACTGTTGACTTCCAAAACCCTAAATCACTGTTGAAACCCTAATTCACTGTTGACTTCTATTTTTAGCTCATAATGACTTAAAATCACTTTTAACCCTTTTTAGCTCAATGTCACTTTCCGAATATAACACCTGTGACTAGAGTGACCTCTAGTAACCATGTTTACCCCTCTTTGGCCCTGGATATAGTCTAACGGGGAAGTTTAGAACATTAAGCCTCCTCTTTGGAGCTCCTATTTGGAAAGGGACATTACACGTAGGTTGCCCCACTACAACCCGCGTACATCGAGAAATGTGTCCAAAATTAAAAAATGGTGTCAGATTTCCATGTCACGTCACGATATCAATGATCCTTGGCCTTCCATATCCTGGAAATGCTCCAACTCGGCCCTTCAGTTCCACTTGAAGGTTATAAATGGGCCAAATCCGATCTATGGAAAATATGAGAAAGAATTCAACTTTGAGAGAAAAGTTACTCTGGAGAAATTATTCACTTCACATTGAATTTGCATCCCTTTGTCCTCTAAGTCTGAATGCATTGTTTAGCCCCCAAGATCTTCCTTTATTGATTGAGAACTCCTTGGTCTCTCTTATATGAGCTTGCCTTTAGTGGAGGATTGAAGTGGTGGAGGCCTAGCTAGAAGGAACTTAGTTTCTCGATTCTGAACCATGATGACACCGAAGTTTGTAACTCATTCACTTATGTTGATTACATCTTAATAGAAATACTATTTTCTCGTCCAATTAATACCTCACAAATATTTGAATTGTTATTCCATGGGCATATTTGTTATGAATGTTGATGGATTATGCTATTGAATGTGCTAACATTATATATTATCACCATATGCTTGTGTTGCTTGGTTGTTGAGGACTAGTTGTAGGTATATTGCTTTGGGTCAAGTGCTTAATGGTGGACTTCATCGAACGTCTAGATGAGGTAGGCCTCTTATCTTGTCTTGTTAGCATATTTGTTTATATAGAATACTTTAGATTAGATTTGATCTTTGCAGTCATTTCCGTCTATTGTGGTTTACCCCTAGCAAGAGAGAGATTTTTCTCGTAAGAGAATTGGCGACCATACTGGGGAAAGAATCTTCTTTTTTGGGGTTTGGAGTGTTTTTCTCCTTAGATTGTTCTTGTTCATATTGAGTTTCTTATCGTATGATTGCTTGATAGCATTTGTTCACTCTGGGTTTGAGTTTTTCAGCCTTCTCCAGCCTAGCTGTGTTTTGACACATATACGCAGGTTTTTGCTTGACAGACGCGTACATACGCATGTTGTACTATTGCAAGTTGCATACATACATTTGTTTCCCTTGAACAGCTGCATACATCAACCTTTGTTGTTTTATTGTTGGGTTTGGTGGTTGTTGTGTGGGTTTTGATGATTGTTGAGTCTTCTTGGGTCTCTATGGTGACTAGTAAGTGTCTGTGGAATGACAAGAAACTTGTCTTTGGTTGAATTTTTGGGCAGTTACCTTTCTCATCATCTTTTCATTTTGATTGTCCTTGCACCTTGGGCTGGGTGTTTTTTTCATTGATATCTTACTTGGGTGGTCTCTGTCTATACACAGTAGATTCTTTATATCAAGTTGTTGCTCAGTCCTTGTATTTTCATTCTCTTATATTGAAAATACAAAAAATATTAGGCACTTTACATTGATTGGCATTTTGATCTCTTGAGTATTTTTCATTTATCTTAGTGCATTTAAAGACTGCATTCAAATCCAAGGAGGGCCTTTTCGAATGGTTGGTCATGACTTTCGGGTTGACGAATTCCCCTGCAACCTTCATGAGGCTAATGGACGACATCCTGCGGCCATTCACCAACTCATTTGTAGTGGTGTACTTGGATGACA
>ML798491.1:6042-30425 GCA_009831015.1 Picea engelmannii | reverse complement strand
CATTGTAATCATCTTCTCACGGATGCGAGTAGCAACCACATCTCTTCTCAGAGATAAGCTACCAGCGCCCTAGCTAGTTTATTTCCATTCTATCTGTAAACATATTTCAGTCATTTGTTATTAATGAAATGAAGTCTTATTTCTGCTGCATCTCTGCGTTTATGTGTATTTATGTATTTCATTGTGTTCCTACATAAATCCGGATCACTTCTCCAAGGCTATTAAATCAACACATGTGTCTAACTAAGGGAGTGGAGAAATCCATTGTATAATCGGTAATATCAGGAGGCTGCGCTTACACAGAAGTTAAGCACGAGATTGTGTGAGGTCAGTTGAAGGGATATCCCCCTGATACCTTCTTAGTGTCATAGATATTTTTGGGGATCTATTCATATCTGGGGATCTTGCTAGTGACCTTACCTCTGTGAAAGGCGAGGCTTTCAAGGTTTCGGGCTTTGATACCCTGCCCATACGGTGGACCTAACTTACAATTGTTCGCATGTGCATCGGTTATACCATGGTTGATTAGTTGCTTGACTTAGGTGCCACATAGGTTACTTCCAGGGGTTATTCTGCAAGTACCCTGTGTCAGATAAGGGTTGGACAACACACAACATTTATGGAGGATTACCTCTCCAGGGGGATCTGACCGATTGGTTGTTAAGCCCACGAGGGCCCTTATAACTGATTTTGTTTCCTCCAATCTTTAGCAGCAGAGTCTCATGCCCCTCTTGGGCGAGGCATACCTAATTTAGAGAGGGAGGTCCCTTTCAGCCACGTTATCCTGTTTCGGTGCATACTGGTTGTTTGATTATTTTTGGTGTGCTCTTTGATTACTAGTTAGCCTTAGGATTTTTTTTTTATATCCTGAATCTTGAGTCATCATGGAGCCAAACCAGCTTACCCGCAGGTCTCGCCGCTTATTACAGTTACCACCGAGTTTTGAGTCTTTTCCTTCTAAAAGGCATAGAGTTATTAAACCTGGTACACACACCTCCACTTATCAGACTTGTGATTCTACAAGGATGAGTATTGAACTAATTCATCAAGATATTGGGAGCCCTTCGACTCCCACACCTACTATAGTCAATGGTACCCCATTGAATCCTTCAACCACAATGGTTGTAATGTCAGGGGAACCTATCATCACCGTTTTTCGTCCTATAGTGAACACTCAACCTATTGCCACGAACCCATTTCGATCACTTGGTCATTCACTGGGCTATAATGTTCAGTCCATATCTATGGCCTCTAGTCCCTTTTCCTATGGTATGCCAAATTTTACTTTGCAATTTTCAAACTCCATCCCAACCGCTGGCCCTAATGCTAGAATTGGACTTGGGGGCACAACTCTTCCTTATACTCCTTTCTCATTTGGTGGTACTCAGGTTCCTGAAATGACTCCTACCATGGGAGGTATTCCTTCTTTTAACCCCAGGTCTAATCCTGTTACTTTTGGATGGAGTAACCAACCTGACGGATAAGCTATTGCTTATGGTCTGTCCTCTACACCCACCTCCTCTGTGTCGATTCTGAATAACACGTTTGGCATGACGAATCCACCTTTATCCTTTGGATTCACACCTGGAGGAGGTCAGTTTCACACCTTGGGAAACCCCCAACCTGGGTCTACTCTGGCTGGGGGTAGTTTTTATAACCCTCATCAGAACATTCCTACAGGAATGATGCCCAACCAACCCCTTATGAATCAACCTAGAGGAGGGTCTTATAATATCGAATAGGTCCATGGTGCTTACCAGAATGCTAGATGGTTGTAGTTCCCCAACCACAATCTTTCCAGAGAGCTTGGGGCCAGATGTCGCAACCCCATCTCCCTTTTCTGGCCACGCTCAATCTGGCATAATTGTGTAAGTTGATGAACAACCCTGTGTGTCATGATCCTACATGGTCCCCCATCCCCACCAAGATTCCTTCAGATATTCCAAAATTTGAAGGCAAGAATGGCGAGAATCCCAGTGATCACGTTACCACCTTTCACTTATGTTGCTCTTCAAATTCCCTTAACGATGATTTCACTCGGTTAATATTGTTTCAATGCACCCTCATGGGGGTTGCCACGAAATGGTATATCGAGCTACCTAGGGGGGAATACGGGACCTTTAGTCAGATGGTTTTAGTCCTCCTTAACCACTTACAATTTTTGATTCATTACGATGTTGACCTAGAACTTATTTCGACCTTACGCTAGAACAAAGCCATTCATATCTTGGATCACATCCAGGAGTGGCGTAGACGGAAGAGGTTGATCAAGACATGTATACCTCTGAAATTCATGTTAGAGTGGATCCTTATGTCTCTATAGCCTCCTATTTTGAAGGATGTTGCTACATCTAGGGTTACATCTGAGGAAGAAGCAATTTTCAAAGTCGGCCAACAGTTAGATCTTATATATGCTCAGTTTGGTATGTTATACGAGATTCTTCCTGATGCACCGAGGTCAAACTTGACCCTAGAAAAAATCCTGGGCCTCATGCTAATGGAATTATAGGCTCCACCAATGTGAAATCCCCAGACTTGGTGACAAGCCATTTGAAAGAGTTTTCTCTAAACCAATCTGTAGGAGGGCCAACTTCATCTGTGTCTTCCAATTCCACTCAGTCAACAGATGTACATTCCATGCAATCATCGACCGACCCAAATGGTAACCAGCAACCAGGAGGGAATAAAAAGAAAGGATGTAATAATAATCGTAAGGGTGCGGAGAATAATAAATCCAAGGACAATGGTAATAATGAGAAGATGAATAATAATGTTGGTGAGGGAAAGAGAGAAAGGTGTAAGGTGAATTTTCCTTGTAAGTTGTGTACAAATGATCACCTTACTCATTTATGCCCCAAACTTGCGAAAGCTATGAGGCTCTTATCTCTATCGCTCGACATGCTGATGAATCCTTTCTCACATAACCAACACATGGCCTCGAGCTCCTCAAATGCCGAAAATGTGGTCGGTGGGAATCAAAACCCACCGGCACAAGATGGTGACCGTTTATGCATCAATATGGTCAAATATGAGGTTAATGTAGCCACCCGATATTGTGATTACATTTCTCCACAAACTGTACCTGGTCTAGAGTCTCCTCCTCCTCCGGAGACACCCCTACAGATCGAAAAACCAGAGCCATTACCTTGTATTATGAAAGGAGTACTCAAGCGCTCTACCCATGATCCTAATGCTAGAGCCACCCATAATTAATCTATTATTGAGGACTTGGGTCAAACCCCTTGTGCGATGTCATCTCTGGAGGTACTCTAGACGTGTCCTTCACCGAGGAATGCCTTGTTATCTACATTAGGAGCTCTAGATCCCAGTGGATTGAAATTTATCAAGTTTTATGTCACAGATGTAAAGCTTTGCTTTCCTTACCATGTGGAATTCCAAATCCACGTGGGTTGCTCAAAGTATACCATTAACCGTGTTGTTGTTGATGAAGGCACTGCAACATGTGTGATGTCCCTGGTCTATTGGAAAGCCCTTGGCTCTCTAAATCTCTCTCAGTCTCCTACCATGTTGATTTCTTTTGATGGTCATTCCTTCCACCCTTACGGTATTCTTCCTGCCTTTCCAATCCATTTAGGTGGGAAGATAGTAGACATTAATGTCGAGGTGGTTGATGTGCCCCTCGATTATAAATTGTTACTAGGATGCAATTGGACTTACGTTATGACTGTCATTGTATCATTGGTCTTATGTACTCTTTGTTTCCCTCACGATTAGAAGATCGTGACGATCGATCAGTTGTCCTTTGTGTACGCTAGCCCCAGTGCATCTGTTGGATCGTCAATCCCTGTGGTCGACAATTCTCAGCCGACAAATGATAATATCGATGTCAGAATGTATTCATCCCTTATGGGTACCTTTGAATTCATGGCACCGGTTCACCATATTTGCACCATGTCCAGTAGGCTCGTTTCGTCAGAGAGGTCCTCTCCTTTCCTCACTTCCTATTGTAACGATTATTGGACCCTACCTTCCTCGACTGTATCTTATGAAGGTCAGTCACATGTTGGAATGGCCATGCCACTATCGGCAGCAGAGATAACGTATCAAGTTGTTCTTGACTCTTCTGTTTATCCTAATCCTATTACCTCATAGAAGGATGAGGAGGATCCTTGTATTAATCCCGTGTGGGCCACTTCGTCGTCTTGCTCACATGACTTCCTTGATGATACATTTCCCTTGAATGAAGCTATCATTAAGGCCATGAATGGTTTTGACAAACCTTGGGATGATATGCATCATTGCTCTTATTTTCTCCCGGAGCTTGCTAGAATTGAACAATATGACTTTAGATCTACTATGAGTGAGATAGTCGGTCACACCATAGTTTCTCTTAATACGCATGGAATTTATGTCGAAGGAAATATGGTGAGTATCTCACGTACCGTCACGATCTATATCTCTCGTAACCCTAGCAAGATTGAAAATGTACACATCGGTGTGGATTGTTCGCCAAAAGAAATCTTGATCTACACCAAACTCTTCAAGGAATTATGAGATGTATTCACTTGGTCATATGAAGAGATGTCAAGAATCGACCCTCGAATTGTCAAACATGAGATTAAAAATTACCCAAATGCTAAGCATGTTCGACAACATCTTAGAGTTGTCAATCCCCAGAAGGCCCCTACTATTAAGGCAGAGGTAGAGAAATTGCTTAATGTGGGCTTCATCTACCCAGTTCCCTTGACTAAATGGGTATCCAATTTTGTTCCTATGAATAAGAAGCAAGGAACCATCCGTGTATGCATGGAATTTCGTGACCTGAACAAGGCCTGTCCTAAAGACAACTTCATGACACCTTTCATCGATCAGATCCTTGATGAGTGTGCAGGAAGCGAAGTTTTTTCTTTCATGGACGGATTTTCAGTGTATAACCAAATTCAAATTAAACCTGAGGATCAAAATAAGACGGAAATTATTTTTCCTTGGGGTACTTTCTCATACCGAAAGATGCCTTCAGCCTTAAAAACGTCATAGCAAGCTTCCAACATGCTATGAACTTCACATTTTGTCATCTTAAGCATATAGTCGAAGCTTATCTTGATGATATTGTTGCTCACTTTCGTAAGAGAGTGGATCACCCTAAGCACCTTCAACTAGTTTTTGAAAGATGTCGTCATTATCGCATCTGATCGAACTTTCATAAATGAATATTTTGCGTTAGGTCTGGACGTCTTCTAGGATTTTTAGTCTTTGATACTAGGATCATGGTAGATACGTTAAAGGTTGAGGCAATACTTTGATTACCTCCCCTGCTCACTATTCAACAACTTCAAGGCTACAAGGGAAAGATAACTTTTTACGTCAGTTTATAGTGAACTATGCCAATATTACTAAGGATTTCATGCGTCTTTTGAAGAAGGATACCCCTTTTATCTGGGATAGTGAGCCCAGGAATCCTTCGATGCTTTGAAGAAAGCCTTGGTATCGATGCCTTTGCTGAAGTCTCCTGACTACAGTAGATATTAATTTCTTTATTTCACCGCGTCCAAAGAGATGATTGGTATGGTTTTAGTTTAGGAGGATGATGAGCTCCATGAGCATGTCATCTATTATCTCAGTTGAAACTTAGTTTATCCTGAGCTTAAATATTCTCACGTTGAAAAGCTAGCATTGGTTGTCGTTCACACAGTCCAACTATTACACCATTATATATTGCTTTGCAAAACTATTATGGTTTTCAATGTCAATCCATTTCAATACATCCTTACCATGCGTATCATAGGGGGAAAATACAATAAATGGATTTTCATTTTACAAGAATTCGATCTTGATTGCTCTTTTGCGAAATCCAAGGAATCACTAGTCTTTGCAGAGTTAATATCTGACTTCCAACGATTGGACGAGGATATTATTCATGTTGATTATTTTACGAATGAACACATTTTCCTTGTCTCATCGTCTGACCCCTAGTATCGAGATATTGTTCTCTATCTTCAAACTTTGAAGTTCCCTCGGCATCTCTCGCGAGATGACCGACAGCGTATACGATACCAATCTAAGAATTACCTTATCATCGACGACACTCTGTATCATCGAGGAATAGACAATATCTTGCGTCATAGTTTAACTCACAAAGAAGTTGAGTCAGTTATAAATGATTTCCACAGTGGGGCTTGTGGTGGTCGTCTATTCGGGCTTGCGACAACCCAGAGAATTTTGCAAGCTAATTATTTTTTGTCATCTATCTTTAAAGATTGCGTTGAAGTGGTTAAGAAGTGTCACCCCTACTAGGTGTTCACTTAGAAAATTCTCTCACAACCACCCCCTCTCCATCCAGTCATTATTGTCGGTCCCTTCACCAAGTGGGAGGTGGAATTTGTGGATTGCAACCCAACTTCAGTTGGGGGGCATAAAAAAACTATCTTGGTCATAGACTACTTTACTAAGTGGGTCGAGGCCATGCCTACAGTTAAATCCAACGAGAATATTGTCGCACTCTTCGTATTCAATCAAATTATCACCAGGTTCGGCATCCCAAGTGATATTGTCATTGATCATGGTAGTCACTTTCAAAATGAAATGATGGAAGAGCTAGCATCCAAACTGGGGTTTAAGCATGGTCATTCTTCCCCTTACTTCCCCAGGGAAAATGGATAGGTAGAGGCTGTAAACAAGTCTCTCAAGACCATTTTTCAAAAAATTGTCAGCCAGAGCAAATCTGACTAGCATATCATGCAAATCCCGCACTTTGGGCATACCTAACCTCGGTCAAGACTGCCACCGGATTTTCTCCTTTCCAGTTAGTACATGGTGTGGAGTCGATCTTACCTATTGAATGTGAAATCCCTTCTCTTAGATTGGCAGTTGAGATCCTACCTGACACTTCCGATCACTAACGATGCCTCGTGCACCTAGAGAGCCTTGACGAGCAACGTCGAGATGCCTCTACGTCTATCAAAGTGAATAAAAGACGTGTCAAGGTCCAATATTATAAATATGTTTGTCCTTGGTTGTACACTAAGGGTGACTTGGTCTTGTTATATGATCAAGCCAAAGAACCACTAGGGGAAGGAAAGTTCAAACCCATGTGGCATGGTCCCTATATCGTGCGACGTGTCTTAGAAAAAGGAGGCTATGAATTAGAATATTATGAAGGGAACATGTTGGCTAAGCCTAGGAATAGGCTCTACATGAAAATATATTACGCTTGAGCCCCAAGCTTGGGCGTAAATCATTGTATACTAATGTAATTGTTGGACACACCAACTACACTGAGAGGGGGGGGTGAACAATGTCGGGATCCTTTTCCCAAAACTTCCCCTTCACAAAACTCATTAGTTGGAAATCACCATTAACTCATTAACCATTGTTTTCTTTTATAACCAGTTAAATGTGAACACATATCGGCAACATATATCAGAAATATATCATCAACAAATCATCACCACAAGGAACAAAAAGAACACAAGATGTATATACAATTTTCTTTTTATTACGGACTTCAATCCTTGGGGTTAATCAACAATAACTTAATAGAGTACAATTCTACAAGAGCACCATCTCTATATGAAATATTCATCTTACATCCTCAGCACCAGCTAAGATGAGGCAACAATCCTCAACAAATATCAATCTATCAAGGGTACACAACCTGTCGGTAGTGCAGCATGTGTATGTACGCGCCCTACCAGTAGTACAACCCGCATATGTACGCGTCCAGTCTATACTACAGTCTACATATACTTATGAGAAACTAGGTTTTTTATTTACTTCACACACTTAGATCCTCTGCAACCTGCAATCACACTCTCTTATGTCTTTCACTGTCCAAACTGACCCACAACCAGCCATAACACATCCAAGCTCTCCAACAACTCACTCATGCTCCTCAACCATACAATATGAATGCTACTCAATCATGTATAAGCAATCAACATATTATAACAAACATATATGTACTGAATCATGAGAGTGTTTCTCACTCTATTAGCCAACACAAACCAAATCACAAAAACCATATCAAGATTGCCTTAAGCATTCACCATACCATAAGCAAGAGTATTCATCAAGACAACTATGTGACCATAACTTTTGAACCAATGGATAGATATGATGTATCTAAGCACCGTAGACCTTCATGGGATCTTGATCTCAGAATCTAGAACCTCTGCATCTTTATCTCTTCAAGTTTCCATGGTTTTTCCAACATGTACATACCCTAATACACTGACAGCCCACGTACATACACACCCTAATACACTGACAACCCACGTATAATTCAATATGTACTCACCCTAATACATTGTCAACTCGCGTACACCTCAGAAACTAGGGTTTCTAAACTTCCAAAACTTTCCTCGTCAAGATCTCAGATTTGCTGAAACTTTGACGCGTCCATGAGATCCTCCATACTCTCTCTCTCTCAGAATAGATATTCAATACATGCTCAAAATATACACAATAGGTACACACAAGATGCTCACCAAAGATACACAAGAGATGCTTTTTCACAAGAGACCCTTGCCTCTTACTTATACTTTCCAAGTAGCTTCCTTAGAAGCATATTCTAGGTCACTTAACCCACTTCTAGATCACTTAACCCATTTCTAGGTCACTTAACCTATTTTCCTCATTTCTAGGGTTAACCACTTTCCATAATTAGAAAATTCTCCATTAATTTATTATTTAAATATTCCTTCTTGACTTTGTCACCTTACTTTAATATTTAAATAATCCTTCTTGATTTTGTCACTTCACTTTATTATTTAAATAGTCCTCATTGACTTTGTCTTTTTAGTTTATCATTTAAATAATAATTTCTTCTTTACAATATCTTTGACTTCTTTGACCTTTTGGGGCTTCAAGCCAACATATGAGGGTCGTCCAACTTCGTAAGGCCATAACTCTCAAACCGTGAGGAGTTATGTGACATTCCACATACCACCGGAAATGGCATGACAAGCACTATCCATCTAGGATAGTTTCACCAACAACTTCACTAATATTCATCTTATTATTCCACATACAAGCATGACCATATTTCAAGGATAACTCATCCATAAAGAGTCTTCCCGTGAGGTCTTTCACCAAAAGGGGACCACTTTAGAGTTCATCCATTTGTGCACCTTATCAACCATGATAAGACAATAATGATTCATCTTTGCATCAATCCAACTATGCATCATATCAATGACTATGATTCCACTTGTCATCTATCCATTCACATCAAGGACAATACATCAATAAATCAATCAATCACTTGACATCAATGACAACATGATCCAACAATAATTTAGTGTATATATATATATATATATATATATATATATATTCCCTTTATTTTTTTCTTCAACTTGCTTGTCGATTTTTCCCTTGGTTTGCAGATGTCAACGGAGTCTTCGGTCTACCTAGGATTTGCAGATGGAGCCAGTCATCATACACAGAAATTGGCTTCCACTACTTGGGTTGTTTACTCACTCGAGGGTCTACTGGTGTCTTCAGGTGGTGCATAACTAGGGCCATCCACAAATAATGTGGCCGAATATAACGCCATTATAGAAATTTTGTGCAATGCCATTTCACATGGTATTCTCTCTTTGGAGGTTTGCCTGGATTCCCAGTTAGTAGTATGCCAGTTGAACGGTAGTTACCGTGTGCATGACCCTACGTTACTCTGATGATTCCTACGGGTACGCCTTTTAGAACGACAATTTTATTTTATTACTTATCATCACATACCTAGGAGTTCTAATTATGTATTTGATGCATATGCTAATTTTGTTTTAGATTGCCATTTTTCACATAACTAGAGAAAAGAAAACATTCTCATCAATTTACACATTGTAACATAAGTAAAGCCGAAGAACCATGCTTTTATATATATTTCAAAAAATATGATGTTTATAGTACAAAATTTGGGCTAACACCCTCTATACACACATACAACCGATAATACTAAAATCATGACATCTACGCTTGTGGCATCGGATGTGTGTCATGATAACAAACTACGACATTTGCGAGATGCTGAAAGAGTCACACCCAAGCTCTAGGCACACCTACCACCTGTCATTATATAGCCTCTGGCAGATCCTCCACCTGAACCATCAGAATCCTTTGTGTCAAACGAGATAGGTTGCCATGAACGTTTTGAAGGACTCTCTTTGCTTCTCCTGCCACCACATCATCTCCTCGGTGCCTCCGACGATGTCGTGGACCTACGTCTATGTCACATACATGTCTAATTAGTACTTAAACATCATCCATAATTTTTTTGTTTCCCTATACAAAAATACAAAAAAAAAGAAATATTAAAAAACCTTTGACATACCTATGTCCCCGTAGGAGGTCCCTAGTGGTAATGGCATGTCAGGGTCCCCTATGAAGTCGATCCCTGCATAGGGTTAATCATCCATACCAATAACCTTTTGTCTCCACCCGTAAAAGAAATCATCGTTGTAGGGTGTGGGCACCCTACCTTCCCCCTGTCGTCTCATCGCCTCGGTCCACCGTACCATGGCTGGATCGCAAGGTCCTCACGAAATGACCTCCACTCTAGGTCCCAAACCTGGAACCTGCTCGAAGAAAAATTTACACAAGATGGAAGTGAACCCGAAGTTCCTTTTACCACCTTGTTTACATTCTGTCAACTGACTCTTCATGTTAGCCAGTAGTGAGGTGCACCAGTCGTACACCATGGGTCTCAAACACTCTATGGAGTAGAACATAAGCAGCCTCGATGCCTGATGTAACGAGGTCAATCTTGTGATCCGTGTCAAAACGAGGTCAACAATCTTGAGGCTTAGATTTTTTATCGCTCAGATGGAGAGTTGACTCCCGACCTTCTTGGTCCCTGCAATGCAATGAGTGGCTATGTATTTTTCTATATTCATATCGCTCTCAGCTCCCCGGGATTTGAGGTTGACCACCTCACCCCGATGCGACAACCCCATCAAGAAATAGATATCCTCGACTTCAATCCTTAATGGTTGCCCATCAAGGTTGAAGATCTCACTATCTGGATCCCAGTTATCTACGAGAAACTGTAGCAAACTCACTTGGGCCCTCATCCCTTTGAGAGCCCAAAACTTATACAAACCGCATATTTTCAAGGCCATTTGGGCCCCCAGATCTCTTTCCACAACAACATCTACCTCCTCATGTTCTCTTTTCCTCCACTCTAGCACCATCCTGCAAGAGAAAAATCATTTTTTGAGTTTGCATTCACTAAAAAACATTGTTTATGGATATATACGCAAGTTGCAGTGTTTACAGTCATGTATAGGGATGAGTATACGTCGGTTTTATTTTAAACAACCGCGTATAACCATCCATATACGTGACCCGATGAACGGTAGCCCGCGTACACCTAAACTTCTAATTTGCACCCTAAATAACTTAAAATTTGAAACCTAAATAAACAAATGTAATCCACTAAAAAGAAAGAGGAGGGGAAGAGGAATTACCTGGTGCAGACAGTCGTTGATTTCGTCACTCATAGCTCCCACAATCACTAGTTCAAGATCGGAGGTAATTTGGTCCAAAATCCATTATTTGGGTAAAAAACTAAAATCGTATAGTAAATTTGTTTTTTTTACTATTTATAGCAGTTTTTAACCCACTTTTCATAGTTTCGGATAATATTTTCTCCTAATGGACTAATACAACACTGGATTGAGTTGGTTTTTGTAGTTTTGTCCAGGGATTCTTGCGGTTTTCAGCGTTATGTTGATCGTTCGTAACTTTGGACAGATATTTTCGCTACCCATCATATAGGATAGGTATCCATTCCATCATGCACACTTGCATCGTCCTATAACTCACTCATATGCCTTAGGTATGATCCCATTTTTTAGCGACATAGAACTTTCTATCTGCTTCTAGAAGTGTCGTTATCAAATGGTAGAGACTTACCAAACATGGGTACCCTAGTTAGATCCTCTACTTCATTCGATGCCCATGCAAATATTTTTTTTGTAGGACTAGGAGTCACTTATAGCTAATACATGACTTTATGTTGAACCTCATTTTCACTCATAAACATGCTGACCTATACCTAGAGGACTCCCAAGCGAGTTTGATTTAAGCTCTTTTCCGACTCGTTTTTAAAAAGAGAAAATATTGTCGAGAGAACTTGTCTCTTTCACACTCGCAAATTGGATTCGAAAGGACGTCTACTTGGTACAAGTTTATCCCTTTTTCAAACCAAGTAGAATAATATTATGAAAAATGACATTTTTGGGTGTTAAGTTGTGATTTCATCTCATGCCCTTTCTTGCAGTATTGAGCCTATTTTTGTTTCTCTCTTTGCGTTATAAACCATTTGCCTCGACATTTTTCCATCCTCAACCAAGAAAAGCCTTGTTTATACCCTTCGCAACTTGACACCGTATACCTAGGAGGGAACATTCCCCTGAGTGTCCATCTCCTGCATGCACCTCCTTACATTGAGCATAGGTATGTTCCACTATTGGAACTGGTTTTTCTTACTTGCGACACTCGTTCCCTCCTATGTATCATAGCATTCATTTGACTATGAAAAAAAAAAGATAGGCACGAAGGTAGTATTATCTTATATTGGCAGTAGTTGTGTCGCCTTTGAACAAAGCACAATTTTTTTGAGTCCACTTATCATCATAATTTTGGGTTTAGCATGGCCTTAGGAAGTTGAGCTCGTTACAGAGAGTTTACCCCCCCAACTGGTTAATCTTCCAGTCCCTATGGAGAATTTGATTGATCCCTCTTGCATCTCATGGTTTCATCATTGAGTTAATGATGTGAGAGTCTTCCATATGTCTCATGCTCTTGTTCAAAGGATGTCTATCAACCTGGGTCGACCATTCCTCAGAACTCTTGACTTTGCATGTCGGCCATACCCTTAGTTTGTCTCAGAATCACATGAAATTATAGTCCTATTGTGCACCTTAGTCCTAATTTTCTCATTGGTAGGTAACCTTGAACCCAATAGTCGACATTTCATCATTGGTCATTGACTAAGTGGTTTCCCTTGTGTTCGACAACAAGACATATATTCACACATTGGGATTCATGCAATGTCTTGGATGCCATTAGAATTATTGGTGGTTTCCTCTCCTTTTTCAGCAGTTTTCCTCATTTGATGTTATTCAGAGAGTCTTTTCCATGTACCACTTGCACCTGGAACATGCAAAAGACGCACAGGGTTGTTGGTTCATGAACATGTTCTTCGTCTGATTTCCTCCAAATCATTAAGCTCCTATTTTGTATCTCGTGCTAAATGATGAGAGATGTCTTAATGCTCTCCTTTCAATGGGTATCCTTCCATCGACTTCAACTCATATATTCTAGAGATGAGACCTAGAGTCCTCTAAGTACCTAGAGTCCTATGAGTACCTAGAGGCTTGTAGTCATTAGTGGCAAGTTCTCTCGCCATCGACAGTTGGGAATACATCAATGTCTCCTGATCGATGGATTCTTCAAGTGTTCGACCCTAATTCCTTTATTCACACTTGTAAGAATGTACTTGGTGCCTTGATACCTACTTTCATCATCGGTAGGTCATCTCACGTTTGTTAACGGTATACCTCAATGATCGGTAATCAAACGAAGTCTCATTGTATTCGACCTCAACTCTTTTATTCACATGATGTGGACTTGCATCTTTGGTGGACTATGTAGAATACTTGAGGACGTCAATTTATAGTTGTAGCTTTCTTGAGCTATTGCTACCTTTTCATTAGACCAATACCTATGTTACTTCAGTGATCATGGGAGATCATATTTTACTCCATTATATACAGATATCTTCAGATTGATTTTGAGACTAGTTTCACTAGGCCTTGTTCATGACTATGACATCCTTTAGCATATAACCACATTTGTATTTTCCTATTCATGTCCATGGACAATTGTTTGGTATATTTTCACATGGATCTACATTGTAATTCAAATTGGCAGCCATGTATGCAAAGTCAATACATATTGTAATGAGAAACTAGTTCTTCCAGCTGGGTCCCCATTACTTCACTTATGGGTCTTAATGTATTTCGACCATCGCAGATACTTCTCTAACCTCACACATTAGGGGGCATCTGTTATAGCAAGATTTTCCTCACCCCATGCAATCTTGCACAAAAGGCCTTTTTTCCATTTCCCTATGCAGATTTGGAGTCCCTTTTTGCAAATCCCAAAGCTAAAAACATAAATTTTCCACATATACGCGCCATGCCTATATTACATCATGTGTATACACAGGTTGCACCACTACATCCTTCATACATCGGGAAATGTGCCCAAAATTAAAAAATGGTGTCAGGTTTCCATGTCACGTCACGAGATCAATGATCCTTGGCCTTCCATACACTGGAAATGTTCTGAATCGACCCTTCAATTCCACTTGAAGGCTATAAATGGGCCAAATACAAGCTATGGAAAAGAGGAAAAGGAATTCAACTTTGAGAGCAAAGTTACTCTAGAGAAATTATTCACTTCACATTAAGTCTGCATCCCTTTGTCCTTTAAGTCCGAACTCATTGTTCAACCCCCAAGATCTTCCCTTGTTGATTGAGAACTCCTTGGTCTCTCTTATATGAGCTTGCCTTGGTGGAGGATTGAAGTGGTGGAGGCCCAGTTGGAAGGAACTTAGTTTCTTCGTTTTGAACTGGGCTAACATGGAATTTTGTAACTCATTCACTTCTACTAATTACATCATAATAGAAATACTACTTTCTCGTCCAATTCATATCTCGCAAATATTTGAATTATTGTTCCATGGGCATATTTGTTATTAATGTTGATGGATTATGCTATTGAATGTGATAACATTATATATTATCACCATATGCATGTGTTGCTTGGTTGTTGAGGACTAGTTGCAGGTATATTGCTTTGGGTCGAGTGCTCAATGATGGAATTCATTGAACATCTGGATGAGGTAGGTCTCTTATCTTATCTTGTTAGCATATTTGTTTATATAGCATACTTGAGATTAGAGTTGATTTCTGAAGTCATTTCCGTCTGTTGTGGTTTACCCCTAGCCATAGATAGATTTTCCTCGTAACAACTTATTACATATGATTCCATCAATTATTAATAGTTGTATGCTCAAGAAACCATGTTAATTATGATGGGGGATTTTTCCTCTCATCCATGAACATGAAAACATGAGATAAGTGGTCTTTAATAAATGAGAAACCAATAGGAAACCAATCATCCCTGTTTAATTTCTCAGAGAATTTATGCCATTCAAGTGATATTGATAAAGTTTTCATTTGATTTTATTAGACTCCTACACTTATGGGTCCCACCTATAGGACAATGACATCCTAGGTATGAATGACAGGGTCTTAAGACCATATTATAGACATTCTCAAATGGCAATTTGATGAGATTCATTAGCCTTTTTTTCAACCATGAATGCTTCTTCTTAAGTATTTACACAAGTATATTGTTCATACGGACAAATATAGATTAGGCATAATGAAAGAGATCAAAACCAAAACCCATTTCCAACAACTATGTTTAGTACTCCGATGGGGTAATTTTGACATCTAAGAAATATCCTTCCCAGGAAGAATGCCCCATTTCCCAAGAGCTTGTTTAGTACCATGATGGGTTTGCCTAGTTATACCACAGGCCGGTACCCACTACCAGCAAACCTGATCAGTGTCCCGACGGGTTAACCTCTTGCACCCTTTTTCCATCAAAGGCTCTTGTCCCAAACTTTACCCTTGAAATAAAATTTATAGATTGATTTCACATGGGTGAATGGGGAAGCATCTTTGAAAACCTTTTTACAGGATGGGATGGTATTGGGTTGGAATATATTTTATAGATTGCCCATAAAATATTTTTCATATGAAAAATATACTTATGTATTGAGATTAGTCGAAAGACATATCATGGTCAAAATTACTTGATGTGTGGTGGATGAGGCCATGAGAGAATGACCTAAAGGTGACTCTAGTCCCCAAGTTCATCTTCATTATATAAGATTGTGTTCCCTCACAAGTAGAAGTTTCATTCACTCTTGTTATCGGGATAATTTTTAAGTGGGACACAAATCAATCCCCCTAGCTTCACTACAAAACTAGAACAAAACAAGACAGTACACTACTCTTTCCTTAGATTTCAATTATCAAATGAGAAATGGATCTATAACATACCTTTTAAATATTGAATATCCGACTTCGCCAATGCAATCCAAGCTCTGTCGCGAGGCTTTGGAGAAATATCTGCAAAGAAACACAAGCCAATGAAGACAAGAATAACAGAGTCTATTTGATATGAAACTATGTATGTGATCAAGGAATCATACAATATGAACAAATAACATTCATATAGGAAATAAAAGTATATCTATATTAAAGAATGTGGAAGAAAGATACAACCAAATGCCTTGATGTCGTCGGGTTCCTTCCAACAGTTCCTTGCTTCCCACACACTTATAATCCACGGATTCTAAGACTATAGATCTGATAGCTACTCACAATCTATCTTGACAAAGAAAATCTCAAAGCCAACATACAAACTCCAAAAACTCCAAGCTACAAAACTCAATAACAAGCCAATCTAACTTTTTCCATGAGAGCTCCCCTCCTTTTATAAGATGAAGAGGATAAGGTGAGGAGGTTAGGATGATCCCACTAAATCATTAAAGCGAGTAAGATCCAAACCGTTCGGAGGCCACCTCACCATAGAAGCTTCTCCTTCTAGAAGCATCGAGAAGACGCTCGTTTTTCCCACGTACAGGAATTTACGCACCCTAACTATAGAGAAACTTGTGAAAACTCTGCAACCCAGCTATAGAGAAAAGTGTGAAAATTAGGCATTTATGCACCCTATGTATAGTGCAACCTGTAGAAATATTCCTTAATAGGGTTTTTACAAAGGAAAATACAAATTTTTTTCTCAGGCAAAGTTATTCTCCCTTCTTTATTGAGGAATTCAGGCCACTGACCCCTCTGAAGGCAACATATAGGTTTACATCATTAACGGTCATAGGGATGATGAAAATAATGTGTAACAAATAGCCCCCCAAAGTATGAAGTTAGAATAGAGTAATAGTTGAAATACTTCGTCGAGTGTGTGTAGGGAACACAGAACATGTCGGTCGAAAACCTGCCAACAAACAAAGAAATACAGCACAATAATATATCATCGCTAAGGTAGGCATTCCCATACTCAGAATACTAATGACTCAAAGCATAAATGTTGACATGCAAAGATCCATGTCAAGTAAGACAGGTCATGGCCACCAAACATACATTGTGGATCCATGCCATTATGACTCAAATCTGAACATATCCACCAAAAATACACTGTCGATATATGTGTTAAAGACTCAAATTTGAACATAGCCACGAGACATACAATGTGGATCTATGCAACAATAAAAACTAACTATACTCCAACGCAACCTGAATCTGTCAGAAAAGATTTAGGGTCTTCATCTCCACCACTCTATAGTACGAATCTATCCATGTGATTACAGGTGTTGAAGTCAAACATGGTAGAAACCACTTGATTACCGGTCAATGATGAGAATCGTTAACCAGTACGAGGGAAATCATCATTAATGTCAATGACTCCCAAGGTACACTAGTACAATCCAACGAATGAGAATTAATGAGCTGAAGTCGAACATTCGGTGGAATCTCCCGATCATGGGTCAATAATGGAAACCCACTGTTGAAAGTGAGGAAACCTGCCATTAAGGCATGCAAGTTCCAAGGTACCAATTAGTTTCTAAATCTAATTTCTGGATAATGATTTGAAGTCGACGGGAAAAGACTCATCACAGGAGGGCTTTAATGTACCCCCCACCAATGACATGAAATAAGTAACAAGATTTGAAGTAGATCAGAGTAACTAGTGATTCAAGACCGACTCAGGGATGGTCGATGCAATAGAAGGCTTAGGGACTAAAGAAATGGTCGACGCAATAAAAGGCTTTTGGGTTGAACTTCTCTTTGAACATATTGACGACAGAACAAATGTCTTAGAAAAACTGACTCAACAATATGGATCACCAACCAATTTGTAATATTATAAAAGTATGATCAAGAGACAAGCGGATTTTCCAACCTAGACACAAAGCGAGTGAAAGTCTTTCATGTTCAAAGGTGACTCCTTCATAGAATACAGGTTTAGATACATTTCTTTCCCAATTTTTCCCCCACCATTTCTGGCGAGTACCTATTTATTTTTCCACAAGCTTGAGGAGGATAACATATGCTTGAACTGTAAGCTCATCCTTCGGACGAGTTCCTCGAAGTATGTTTAGCAAACCCTAGGAAGGAATGGTTTGGTCCCATATGGGCCTTTCGATGTTTGTTTTACAAGTCCAAATAAAGAAAACTCGTGGGTTTTTCATGTTTAGAGAGTCTGAAAAACACTTAAAGAGAACTCTCTGAGTTCCTTTTTCGTAAATTAATTCGATGAGACCAAAAAAGTGATAATTTATCGCCCATCAAATGTTCTCTTCAAATACTTTGACGAGCGTGAAAAGAACAAGGTCGCTCGACAATATTTTCATGTTTAGAGAATCTGAAAAGAGCTTAAAGGGAACTCCAGGGGGTTTCATTTTTCATATAACCTTTACGAGTCTAAAAAAGTGATAAAAGTATACTCAGTTACATTCTCATTGATTTACGAGCATGAGAAAGAACAAAGACTAAGCTCGGGATTGTTTTCATTGTTACGCAAGCTTAAAACAAAACAAAACTATGCTTGGGATAGATTTTATTTTTACACAAGCTTAAAAACTAAAAAAAACTATGCTTGGACCTGGTTTCATTTTTACACAAGCTCAAACCAAAGGAAACTATGCTTGAGGTAGGTGGTTTCATTTTTACACAAGCTTGAACCATAGAAAACTATGCTTGAACTTTCCAACACATTATTCAGGGATGGTTGGTACTTAGCCCCCAGCTTAAGAAGCTAGCAGCTTAACTTCAGCATGAAGTCCAAAGGCTGGAAGCAAATGCCCCCCAAGCTTCGTCTCATCCAACATCAAAGGCGGATGAAATGAAGCTTCAAATACTAGACTTGACTCAAACGGAGAGGGGGAAGTTGTTTCATTTTTTAACGAGCTTGACACAGGAGAATAACTATGCTCGTGAATCCAGATTCAATCCCTAGACCTCTGTTTCATTTTTTGACACAGAAACAAGAACTATGCTCATAGCTGGTTTCATTTTTTAACAAGCTTGAAATCAGAAAATCATGCTCAAAGTTGGTTTCATTTTTTAATGATCTTGAAATCATAAAACCATGCTCAAAGATGGTTTCATTTTTTAATGAGATTGAAATCATAAAACCATGCTCAAAGCTTCTCCTCTTGATCATGGCTTCCAAGAGGACAATGCTCTGGAAGGACACCATGTCAAGGGACAAAACTCGGTCATGGCTTCCAAGAGATATTCACTGGATGGAAGAGACACACTCTAGAAGGACACCATGTCAAGGGTCATGACAGGGGTAAAGAGATCAATCTCTAAAAACCCTATCGAAGAGATCACCATGTCAACTACCAGATCTAGGTCATAAGTGACTGAGCTTACAGTGAGAGACTCATCTTCATCGGCAGCTGAAGGCATGGGAGATAGTGGTACATAATTGACCTATGGTGGGGGTGATACTGTCTGCATATAAGAACCGTTTAGGGTGGTCATTGAGTTGATGGTCAAGTCAGGGCCAACGAACGAAATTTGATCAATAGTCACCATTCTTCCATCTTGCGGGAAAGATATCACATGAAAAAGAGTGGACACAATAGCTTTCATAGCATAGACATATTCTCGCCCAAGGAGTAAATCAAAATCCAAGGGGTCTTGGACTACCATGACATCAATAAAGACAGTTTTCCCTCCCAAAGTTACGAGAAACTGGGGAAGGATCCCTAAAGGGTGACCGGTTCTTCTGTTAAAAGAGAACAAATTCTGGGTAACCGGCACAAGTTGAGGATAACAAAAATCTTTCCAAGCAAGAGAGGAAAAAATACTAACAAACGAACCTTCGTCTATCTGCATCTGAGGAACGTCCCAACCAAAAACTTGTACTATAATCTTGAAAGGAATGTGAGAGGGAAGACGAGGTCCAGTTAGCATACCCCAATTAAAAAGGATGGTCTCATTACTTGGAGGGGGTTCTACGGGAGAAGGAGGAAATCCCCCTAGCACGGTAGATTATGTATCAATAAGAAAAATGTGGGCAACATCAGGTTTACTCTCTAGCGGGAGAGTAGGATCGACCGATGACGAGATCAGATCGACCACTTGGGTTTCATTCTCCAAGGAGAGAATGGGGTCAACGAGTGGAAAGGAATTGACCGATTGTGTTTCACTCTCTAACGGGAGAGTGGGATTGATCGAGGATGGGATCGGATCGACCACTT
Source organism: Picea engelmannii (assembly GCA_009831015.1). Lineage (NCBI taxonomy): Eukaryota > Viridiplantae > Streptophyta > Pinopsida > Pinales > Pinaceae > Picea > Picea engelmannii. The sequence continues at coordinate 10,087 of ML798491.1, read as the reverse complement.
GGGTTACACTCTCTAACGGGAGAGTGGGATCGACTGAGGATGGGATTGAATCGACCACTTTGGTTTCACTCTCTAACGGGAGAGTGGGATTGACCGAGGATGGGATCGGATCAACCACTTTGTCAAGTGGTTCAACTAAGGATGTGACCATATTGACTACATGATCAATCAGACTGACCGATGAAGGGACTGGATTGATCATTCCATCAACTATAGGTGGGTCGAGAGTAAGCTTGTGATAAGTAGTTGGAAGTTGAGGCTGTGAAACACTCATGTCTTCCAGTAATTTCAAGGCTTCTTCCATATGAGGGAAAAAGTGATTATATGACTCCCTTTGCATATCATGCATGGGAACTTGACTCTACTTTTCTTCTTCCCAATGATATCTTGACTAGTTGACAGGAGGTCATCAACATGTTGTTCAGAGGATGACGACATGGGTTGACAAGGGTGCGTAGACCATGCTTCTATAACCTTGGATAGACCAGGGAAATCCTGAAGAAGATGGATACCCTTACAAATCCTGCAAGGGTACTTGGGCTTATGGGTTGTTTGGATGATCTTAAAATCACCAACACTCCTAGCACGATTAATAGTAACTGGTTTCTTTCCAACATGTCCAACAGTGGTTGGAAGTTTGGACCCTTGTTTATTTTTCTTCTTATTATTCTTTTGTTTCTTCTTCTTCTTATCCACCGAGTTACTAGCTTTATAGATTTGACTCGGCGAAGAAGATGAAATGGAAGAAGACCTTGCAATTGAAGAAGGTGAAGAATATCCTACTGGTGAAGAAGGTGAAGGATCGACGTGAGGTTAATGTTCTTGGGGGGTAGTGCTTACAAATGAATCACTAAATTCATTCGAGACTACCTGAGTGGAAAACAACCATACCGGTAATCCAATTGTGAGACCTGGAAGGCTCAAAGTAGCGATGTGATGAGGACCAATGTTTCTGTAAGAAGGAAAAACAAAAGGTTCCTTTGGAGAAGAGGTTCCTTCATTGGCTATTCCAAGAATTGACGCCATTAAAAACAAAAATCTAACCTAGAGTCCACTAGGGAAAACAAACAACATACGCTAAAAATCTAGTAAGAAAGCAAGAAAACAAAACCTTCTCACAATGAGCACACTAGTTGGTGATTAAATCCAACGTCACGGGAACAAGTAAGAAGGGGTTGATATAGAGCGAGTGGAAAAGTTGTGTTGACGACCTTCTTAATGGAATTACACCCTGGTGCAAGATCCCACACATAAACATGGGTATACCCTCCAAGGAGTTGAGTGAGTTTGGCCAACGTCGATTCTAGGTACCGTGAAGACTTTCCCCTCCACAGTTACCTCGTGTAAATACCCTAAAGAGATAGGCTACTAAGGTTACCAATAACAACAGTGATGCATGGGGAAACAGTCGACAATCTGATCCACGCACAAGGGCAGGGTATCTAGCCTGAAATATTTTATATTCTTTGCATGAGTAGTAGTGTTTGAGTGTATGCATCGGGCACGCAGGGCGCTGCCCCGAGAAAAAAATTTATGCTTCGGGAAACGTGTCATGTATTTAGGTGGTTTTTCGGCACATGGTTTTTGTTGATGGTTTTCTATTTCTAGTTAAGGAATTAGGGTTTTGGACTAATCCAGGCTATTGGGTTAGGGTTTTGGATTTCGTTGGCTCATATATGTATATTGTATTGTAAACAATGTATCACCATGAATAATATAGAATATGTTGGTTTTCCCGGTTTGGGTTTCCAAGGGAAAAATCTCTGTGTAATGTTTGTATTTTCCATTGTATCTTTTCTATTCTTTTTCTGAATATATGTTTGCAGTAGATATTGTAAAAGGCTATAATTTACATTTGGTATCAGAGATTTATTGGCTTCAGGGGGACGCCTTTGTGGTCAAGGGTTTGGCTCTGGACTGTGATAAGCCTTGTTACAGTGGGAGATCTGCGGTATTGTTTTTCAGGTGAAAAGAAATGGCAAGCAATTTGAAGATGGAGATTGACAAGTTTAATGGGAAAATTTTTGAGCTGTGGAAGCTCAAGATGGAAGATCTATTGGTGGACAGAGATCAGTGGATCGTGGTAGATCCAGGTACTGCACCTATAGGAACTTTTGCAGATGACTGGAAAAATTTGTATCGGAAGGCAAAGAGCACAATTCGACTGTGTCTCTCTGATTCAGTATTACTGAATGTGTCAAAGGAAGCTACAACCAAGGATTTATGGGAAAAGTTGGGGAAGTTGGGAAGTTGTATCAGTCTAAGTCCCTAGTAAATAAATTATTCCTGAGAAAGAAGTTGTATAATTTGAGGATGAGAGATGGAGACTCGATGGTAGAGCATTTGAATGCCTTCAATAATGTGGTAAGTCAATTAGTATTTGTTGATATTAAAATTTCAAATGAAGATAAATGTATCAGTTTGTTGTGTTCTTTACCAGACTCATGGGATAGTCTAGTTGTGGCCATAGATAGTAATACAACTTCCTTGAAGTTTGAAGAAGTGGTCTCATCCTTGTTGTTGGAGGAGATGAGATGGAAGAATATGGAAGGACATAACACAGATGCATTATTTGCAAGAGGACGTTCTCAGGAAATAAATAGATCTAATTTCTCAAGTGGGAGATCTAAGTCTAAGGGTAGATCTAAATCTCCCAGAAAGTTTGTAAGGGTATGTTGGAGATGTAGAAAAGAATGGCACTGCAAGAAGCAGTGTAGATCCAAAGTTGAGAAAAAGAAGGGATATGAAGAATCTTCTTCTATGGAAGAAAAGACCTACAAGGAAGAAGGAGGGGATGTGTACTTGACCTCTTCAAGCACACATGCAGATCATGAGGCATGGTTGGTTGACTCTGGTGCATCCTTTCATATGACTCCCCACAGGGAGTGGTTCTATGAATATGAAAAGTATGATGGAGGTAATGTTTTCTTAGGTAATGATTCGACAACCAAAATCATAGGAAGAGGAAGGGTCAAGTTGAGTCTCATAGATGGAAGGATTAGAACATTGTCCGGTGTTCTTCACATCCCAGGTATGGCCATAAATTTGATTTATGTAGGAAAAATGGAAGATTCAGGGGTAAAAACAATATTTGAAAAGGGAACTTGCAGGATGGTTCGAGGAGAAATGGTGTTGATGAAAGGAGTTTGGTTTGGAACTCTATATAAGATGCTAGGAAGAACTATTAGTGATGGGTGTAATAGCTCCATTGTTCCTGATATTGGAGTTGAAGAAGAAAGAACTCCTACAGTCTCTAGAGAAAAGGTTATGTTGTGGCATCAAAGACTAGGGCATATCAGAGAGAAGGGTATTTGACTACTACACGGTAAAGGTATGGTTGAAGGTATGTCTAACTGCTCTCTGGATTTTGATTTATGTGAACATTGTCTACATGGGAAGCAGAACCGGGTAAGATTCCCCTCTGGTGCAACGAGGGCAGAAGGAATTTTACAGCTAGTTCATAGTGATGTTCTTGGACCTGTGTCGGTCCCATCATTGGGAAAATCTATGTACTATGTCTCATTTATAGATGACTTCTCGAGGAAAACTTGGATATATTTTCTCAGGAAGAAATCTGAAGTCTTTGACAGGTTTAAAGAGTTTAAGGCTCTTGTTGAGAATCAAACAGAGAAAAGAATTAAGGTGTTGAGAACAAATAATTGTGGAGAGTTCTGCAGGAATGGATTTGAAGAATTCTATAAGAAGTGTGATATAGCAAGGCAGAAGACTACTCCATTTACACCTTAGCAGAATGGAGTTGCAGAAAGGATGAATACGACATTGATGGAAAAAGCACGGTGCATGCTCAGTGGTGTCGAGTTAGGGAAAGAATTCTGGGCAGAGGTAGTGGGTACTGTATGTTATCTAGTCAATAGATCACACTCATCAACATTGGATGACATGACTCCACAAGAGGTATGGACTGGTAAGGAACCTTCTCTCACACATATTAAGGTATTTGGCTGCGATGCATATGTTCATGTTCCAAAGGAAAATAGGAGTAAGTTGGATAAGAAGGCTGAAAAATGTATCTTTATTGGATATA
>ML798490.1:171618-185573 GCA_009831015.1 Picea engelmannii | reverse complement strand
TAGGATCAGAAGTTTGTTTTGTAATCTTATAAATATCAGAACAAAACATGAACCTGGGGTTCGATTCTGGATACAGTAATGCTCTTTGTACTTAGACTTTTCACTTGCTAATACAGATCACAGGTTTCTTTCCATTTTGGTGGTAGTTTTTCCATATTTCTTCTTCAGTGTTATATTGTTGTCAAACCTTGAATAGCTGTTATCCTATTGTTTGGTTCATGACATTATAATCAGTCTCTTTAGTTGTTTATTAGACCCTGCTTTGCACTGGTTTATGAGCAATATTTTCTTCACCCACTGAAAGTTATCTTACTGTTAAACCAATCTTGGAGAGCAATGTCTATTTGTTTATCATTTGATGTCTGAATGCCATAAGTTGAATTGAGTTATCCCATTGATCCACCTTTACAAAATACAAAAACATTTATTTCTTAAGTTACCAAGCACCTTTGGTCTGCAACCACAAAGGGATTCTTGGAGTGATAACAGGGAGAAAACTTCTTCTTCTTCGAAATGATAGGCAATCTTTTAAGTTCTGTACATCATCTATAATTGAGCACCAACTCAATGTGAGGCTGCAACCTCTGTTTTACAAGCTACAACTTGTTTGAGAGCACCAACTCTCTGGTTTCTCTAGCAGCCACTAGAAGGAAGCACCAACTCCCTGAATATTCCAACACCAACTGGATGGAAGCACCAACTTCCTGAATGTTCCAGCACCAACTGGATGGAAGCACCAACTTCCCGTTACACAGATTCCAAACTGTATAACAGAGAACACTTGTTCTCCCTAGCACCACCCTGCCACCCTGGTTTCTCTGGATGTAACCAGATGGAAGCTACAACTTCCCATGTTCAAGCTCCCACTTGAACCTCTGAGGACAATAGTCCTCCCGAGCACCTCCCAACCTCCCTAGAATATAAATGGCTAATTAAACATTCAACTTTACAGATAATTCAGTTCTTACCGATCTTTCTTTGTTCTGTAAATTTGGTCTTCTCCACACTGTTCTGTTGCTCTTCTCTTCCTCTCTCTGTTCAGCAGATATGCTCTGCATCAACTCGTGCTCTCATTCTTCTCTCCTTCAACTCTATTTGTTATTCTTCTCTGCATTTCATCTCAAACTTCACATATCCTCCATCTCGTCCTGCGCATCCTCTCCATATCTGTTCTTACAGTTTCATTCTTTTTCACTTCAAGAACAACCCACCAACACAGTCTGTTTCATCTTCTTTTATACACACAAACATGACGGTTTGACTTCCCAACTCCTAGGGCAAAAAGACGACAACTGTCTAAGAAACTAAAACGCCAACTGAAACGCTAACTGATTTGCAATCATGAGTTTGTTTTGCTAACAGATTCCAAACTCAGTAGTTAACTGTGAGAGAGAACAATAACCCTCCGATCAATACTTGATCCAACGGTTCAGATCCAATCGAGATTTAACACATCGCGATTTCGACATTCTTAGCATTCATAGTTTTTGTCACTTACAAATCCCGATCCCCGAAACTTCGTGAAGAAGTTAGATCAACGGTCCAGATCATTTCTTGATCTGACGGTTCAGATTCAATCGCGATTTCACATATCGCGAAATCGACATTCTTGTTGCTATGTCGCGATTCGCGAAACTCCGATATGGAGTTTGATCAACGGTCCAGGTCTGATCTTGACTTGACGGTTGCGATTGAATCATGATTTCACATTTCTTGTTGCATTTGTTTCTTTTCCTTTTGAATTCGCGATCCCCGAAACTCCGATAAGAAGTTAAATCAACGGTCCAGATCTGATCTCTATTCAGCGACTGCGATTAAATCGCGATATCGCATATCGCGATTTCGACATCCTTGATGTCAAGTGTTCTTGTCACTTCAAAGTCCCGATCCCCGATACTCCATGAAGAAAATCAATGGTCCAGATCACTTCTTAACTTAACGGCTGCGATTAAATCGTGAATTCACATATCACGCTTTCGGGGTTCCTGTTGTATTGTTTCTTTGATATATCCAACACGCGATCCTCGAAACTCCGACATTGACTGGAATTAACGGTCCAGATCAAAGCTTGATCTGACGGCTCAGATTTCATCGCGATTTTTCATATTGTGATTACGCCCGCTTCTCCTTGCACTTTAAAGACTGTGCAGGTTCTCCTCAATCCAACGATGGTCGGATCCTGCGCTCGGATCTGACGGCTGAGATCTGTCTCCCTCTTCAACGATCAGAGATTCTTCTTCTCAAACTTTCTCTCATTCGCATTCTTCTCAGACTTTCACTCATTCGCTGCCTTCGATAATTCACTGCTTTCGATCATTCACCTCTCTGAACTTATCTTATGTTTGCCTGTCGATTACAAACTTGTTGTTCTCATGTCATCTTCACTATTTCCATCAATGACAAGCATTCGCTGTCTGTTAACTGAATTTGCCAACATTTTGTTCATGGGCTAATTTTCCATGGTTTTTCCAAAAACGAGATTCACTATTTTAAAAATGATTCACCCAAATTTTATAGGATAAAATTATTTTACCTTAAAAATCGCCAAAATTTTATAAAAACTATATAAAATCCTTAGAAATTTGAATATTTTTACAAAAATATCTCCAAACATTTATACTTCGCATATGAAGGATTAATAAGATTCACCAAAGTTTCCACATTTAAAAATAAATTTCCATCCTTAAAATCATCCCTGACTATAATTCGACTAACGACGTTATCATAGGATCCTTGGTCCCTCAAAGTGGCATAGAAATAGCTGGATAACATACAACAATAGAGTGCTAAATTTTAGGTTGATGTTGGCAACATCTTGAACATCTTTTTTATGGCTGATGAAGTGTCCCTTTGAGCACTTCTCCCTTTGGAAGGTGGCCTCCCAACTTGTAACTGACCATCATACAACTCGTTTTCATCGATATATGAAACCTAGAAACCATTCCTCCCTTCAAAACTCAAAAAACCCGAGTTCACAATGCGAGTTCGCAGCGCCTGCTTGTATAAGATAGTTCGTAGTGCCAGGCATTGCGAACTTTCCTGTAGAAACTTATTTCATTTGATAATACCTTAAAGCGCTCAAAAAATATCTCCAATGCCACAAACTATTGTAATAACTTATGATCATGGTATATGACTTAGAAGAGAAAATCCCAACAACTAAACATGGTTTATCAAGCATAACCATCCTCAAAATTGCAAAAATTTAAAAAACAGGAAACTTGTCAAAACTGATATGGGTTAGGGTGTTCAAATTATTCATTTTCTAACTTTGGAGATCCTCCTGGTAGAAACTTTAGCCAACATATCCATATTTCTCTTGGCCAACTCTTATTTGAAAGGCCGTAGTTCTGTCTTTAGCTTTTTGATTTGTGCCAAGTGAGCTATGTTCTGTCTGTAGAGGTTTCAGAGCTGCCTGCGGAGGGGCGAAAACCTTTTTCCTATAAATATGGATTTTTCAATAGTTTCATGATACATGTCCATGAGTCCCTTAAGTTTCCTCTTTTAAACCAAATCCTCCTTCTTCATTTTATCAACTTCATCCCTTTCCTCTTTAAGTTGTCTTTTGAGCCTCTTAAAAGTAGGATTGCTCTCTTCTTGAGGAGTTGTGATGTCACTAATTTCAACATAATTTTCAACAGCTATGGATTTACCTTTCCACTGGGTTTAAACTCCTACTACATCATCCTTCATAGGGATTTCTAGCTTGGTTACTGCTCTAGTAAGAGACCTAGCTTTAACCTTGTTAGCTGCACTAGGTGAAGGGAACAACAACTTTCTTCCTCTTAGGTTTGTGGGTTTTCTTGATGGAGCCTTCCTTGGACTGGGTTTGGCATGGGTGAAGCTTCCCTCTATAAAGACTGTGAAGGTCCTCCTTATTCATCTCCCTTTTTGGCTCTATCAGCTTTAACAGTCACAATAATCTTTCTCTTCTCTCTCACCTCTGAATACACAGTCTTCTCATCATGAACAAGGATTTGAAGATTGGACTATGGAGTGGGGGAAACATTCATCTGAAACTATGAATAAGTGTTGAATGTTTCCCAATCTGTGTTTGTCTTTATCAATTCTTCCATCACTAGCATTTTGGTAAGACCTGAGTGGAAAACACTAGTGTCCACTTGCTTGGATTTGGCCTAAACTCTATCAACCATCTTGCCAATACTTCTGAACAAATAAAAAGGGAGGTCTATAAGTTATTTCCTTGTGAAGTGTAACATCATTTTGATATGGTATTGGTATACCATGTTAAATATTCCCTCACAGGTGAAATACCTCTGAATCACCTTCAACATTTTATCAAAACCTTCAAGCATATGATTTCTAGGTACCCCTTTGGACATATTGTCTTCCTGATATTCTAGTTTGAGGAACTACTTGGAGAAAGAGGGATTTACTGTCATATCCATGAACCACTTTTCTCTAGTGCTAGGTATCCATGTTGCAGTGGATATGGACAACTCTTAAACTTCAAACTCCAATATTCCAACCGTGGTTTTGGTCCCATTGAAATTTAATGCAAATTACCTAGCCACCTCTAGGTTCCCCCTTTTCATTCTTTGACAAAACTTGATACAAACTACCCTCTAGAAATCCTCTTTGATCAAGGGTTCAAAATAAAAAAGATGCATATCATAGGGCTATGTCCTTAATATTTCACCTCCCTTATGAGTCTTCTTGTGCTATGGATTGTCCATGACTGTTGTTGAGGAATGTTTTCTATGAGTTGTAATAATAGGTAGATGTATGAAAATAGGGATGTAAGATACTAGGGTTTTGATAACAAACTATTTTCCATAGGCTGACTGTGTAGATGATTATGCAACACACTTCATGCACATTCAGGGATGAGAGAGTGCAATCTTGAATTTAGAGATATAAAGATGGGAAATTGGAATTTACAATAAGAGGAAGACACCATTGAATTATCTGCTTGAAATAGGGATTTTATGACAATACAAGTATCCTTTAGCAACATGAACAATGGATGTAACCTAATCTGATAGGTGATCAACCAAAAACCCAAGATGAAATGGGTGTAGAGTCTCTCCTTTGAATTTGAGTTGGCCAAGTATGGGGAGGAAGGATTCTCAACAAAATTGAAACAGAGGGTTTGCAATGATGAATTTGAAACACAAGGTTCGTAATGCCAGAAATGAGAGTTCGTAGTGCTAGAACAGGGGGTTTGCAGCATTGGGAAATACCAGAGGAGAGAATGAATCCTAAGTAGTGAGAATGTTGTATGAGGTGTTAAATATGATGAGATTTGATATGCAGGGTTCATAGCATGAAGGAAATGGATGTGAAAGTATTCAACACATAATAACAGAGTTCACAACGCTGAGGGGTGAAAGCAACAAAAAATCCTCTCCTTCATCCTTTAGACATCGTATAAATATTCATGTAGTACCTGATGGAATTATTTTTGTTGTTGATGTGGTTAAATTTGAACAAGAATGTCTGGAAGTAAGTAAACCTCCAAATCTCTTCTTCAACAAGTTCGTAATTCCTGTTTGTAGTACCAAGTTCACAATGTCGAGCTCAAAGATGATTTTCACACTTGGAGAAAACAATTAGAAACTTTGATGACATAATACCTGGACATTTGTTTAAAATATCATCTCTGAAAACACGGATATCTTCTTTGACATGATCCATAAATGAAATGATGGAAATGAATGCATGGTGTACCTTTGAATGCACTATGAACTCTCCTAGTGAGTTAGTAGCATACAAATCAAAACAGATTTGACAACTAAAGGAGTAAAGGTGACAAAAGGAGGGGCCTTGTGTACAACATGGAGGTGTGACATGTCAGGGTGATGATGGAGAATTTGAAAGATGTGACTCATGAAGCTTTATTTGACTTTTTATGATACCAAGGAATAACCCAAGAACTCTATACTAAAGCCAAAACTAATCTTAGTTTATTTACATCCAAATTTGAAAAAATGACTATAGCAAAGGGACATAAAAACCTAAAATTTAATAAAAGCCTATGACTCAAAATCAAAACTGAAATGATTTTTGACCCTTGCAATTCTATGTGATAACAAATTGAAATTTTTTTGTTGGGTTTGGTGGGGAATATGAAATGTCATCATAACATGAAAGAAACTCATTAGAGGAGTCATATAGATTTTCTTTAAATTCAAGAATCTTTTTAGTGGAGTTTCTAGGGCACGTTTCTTCGAAATCTAGAGTTTTAATGATGGAGTCGCCATGGATCTCATCCTCCCAAATCTTGGATGGTTCTTTGGTGTTGTATAATTGGACATAACTGAATTGTTCCTAAAATTTCAATAACATGTATTCAAGGCCATTCTATGCTCCTTGAACAAGGTTTTCAAGAACCCAATTCATCTTAAAACAATCTGCCTAATATTTTTTCAAGATTTGGCCAGACAACTTCTAGTTTTCCAATAATATCCAATCCCAAAAAGTATTTGATTTCTTAAAAACAAATCGTTCCAATTTCTAGTCTGCAAAATCAATCTTTTGTTTGTCCCTATTATGGTCACAAAAAATATTGATCTAAAATATTGTTTTAAGGTTTTTAAGATAACTTTATGAAGATAAATCCTCTTGCATGTTTATAGAGGTTGTACTCCTCTTTCTTGATACATGGAAGATTGTTCTTTTGAACTTAAATGAATGCAATAGAAAATCCCAACAAATCTTCCAATGAAACCATTATGTACAAACTCTTATATATAGATATACACGTTGTTATATACATATGTACTTGTCAAGAACATCATATCATTCAAGAAAAAGAGATAAATATGTATGGATAGATTCGTGTCTATAGGGTTTGGAGTCTTCTTTCAACAAATATTTTTCCTTCCTTATGAAATCATGTAAACCTAGAATCAGTTATGACTTTACAACATGAAAGAAAAGTAAAATGGAAGGGTCTTCAAAGAACTTTACATGATCACTTCATTACAACTCAAAAAATATTTTTATGGACAATACATTTGAAATCTCATGCTTTAGACTCAAAGTATGAAAAATAACTAATGTAATGCCTCAAAATAGTTATCTGTGATAGAAATTTATTAAAATATCCCAAATGTAAGAATTTTAACAATGCCTGAAACAAGAGGTATGAAACAACCTCAATGAAAATTAGATAAACTAAATTAAACTGCATTTGTTTTTTTACAAGCATGGATTTTGCTCCTTTCGATCTGGGATATCATAAATAATTACTTTAAGAATGTAGAGAAAGAGCGGATCAGACCCAGATCTTGATGTTTTCCAAACATACATGGAAAACCTGATGGAAATAACCAAGAAGAAATAAATACGAGGAAAAAAGTTAAGAAGGCTAATTATTCACAAAATCTTGCTTCTTGCAAACTCTTCATCATTGCAAAAACTCATGATTGCCAATAATAACCAATAGACGAACCCATTGAATGCCTTTCACCTCTTATTTTATAATCTTCTTGAAGATCATTTAAGGTTAGATTTTTATTTTCCCCTTTGTAAATGTAAACTTATATATTCGTTCCATCAATTGGGACCCACTTTAGAAGCTCATGAATTTTTTTCAATAAATAATTTTCCAAAATTAACTTGTCACCAAGATAGAAAAAAGTACCTACTATAATTTAATTTTTAGGGCATGATAATTGTTATTTCATCCATGGAAACCAATTCCAAAGTGTTCTTCTCATATTTATCTTTCCAACAAGCTAGCATTTTCTCAATTCGGACATCGGGATCAAACGTTATGGCCTCTGGAAGATGGAGACTCAACAATTGTCGATCTATGCATGTGAATTCCAAGCCTTTGATTAAAAATTGGCCCCATTTATCCCACATCTATTGGGGAATAGTTATCATACATGTTTATAATAAAAAATGCATCCCCATATTATATGTGTGTGAAGTAGAGAGAACTATGGAGCTCTTCGTAGCTTGTGCACAATGTAACTTTTGGTCACAATGTCATCACCCAGTCATCATGCCAAATCACTTACCCAGTCATCATTGTGTACAATAAGCCTCATCCAAGTGTCACTCAAGGGTAGGTCCACCTCACTGCCATGTGTTAAAATGTGATAGGTCCACCTCATTGCCACATGTCAAAATATGAAAGGTCCACCTCATTGCCACATGTCAAAATATGAAAGGTCCACCTCACTGCCACATGTCACCCAAGGATAGGTCCTCCTCACTGCCAAGTGTCACCCAAGGATAGATCCACCTCACTACCACATGTCCTAATATGGTAGGTCCACGTCATCGTGTCCCAATATTCCAAAGGAGGGAAAAAGAGATAAAAATTAGGAATATAATGAATAATTTCATGAAATAAAAAAATAAAAAAATAGAGTTACCTAAAAATAGGGAAATGCAGAGGAAACTTAGTAAAAATGAGGTAGGGTAATTCTACATTCAAAGGTAAAAAACAAAATAAGTATAAGACTCAGTAAAAACTAAGTGTAAAACTCGGTAAACTGACTAAGTCATGAGGGAAACTTGAGTAATGCATAAGTGGAAAGTGCAAATTAAGCATTGTGGAAATGTGGGTTGCAAGGTTAGGAGTGGAAGGTGGAAATGAGGCTATGGGCTCCCACATCCGCATTCAAAAGTAAAAAATAAACTAGAAGTATAAGACTCTTTAAAAACTAACGGTGAAACTCAGTAAAATGACTAAGTCATAAAGGGTGCAATTTGGGTAATGTGGAAGTGGGAAGTGAAAATTCAATATTGTGGAAATGTGAGTTGCGAGGTTAGGAGTAAGGTGAAGACGAGGGAAGGGAATTCATGAAAATTACTAAGTATAGGATTTTGGAGAGTAGTGTAAAGGAATATGGAGAGTAGTGAAAAACGACTAAGTATGGAGAGTAGAGAGGAAGAAGAGAAGAGTGGAAAGAAGGAAAAATTGGCTAAGTATGGATTAAAGGGAGGAACAAAAATGACTAAGTATGAAGTGTGGAGAGTAAGGAAAATAGATAAGTATGGGGCAATAGTATATATATGGTTAAGGAAATAGAGATGAGTGAGGAAGATGGCATATCTTGGGCATATGACCTCTGTTTTAGATTCCATAAAATGTTGCAAGAAGCTGAGACATAGGGATATTCAATGAGAATATGGACATAATCAATTTATTTCTTTTAGTATATTTTTATTTTCTCCTCTTTTTTTTTCAAAGAGAAACCATCCTTGTTGGTCTTTCATGTTGAAGTAATGCAATATTGAAGTTGCCTCAAAACTTGTTGAGTCCTCATGATCAATAGGTGGGGGTTATTTGTCACTTCGAAATTTGAAAAAAAAATTGTCTCCATTTGAAATAAGCATAGGTTCAAATATGTACCTCAATCACCTAGTTTATGGGTGATAGGAAAACACATCAACAATTGCCCAAATTCCAACTAGAGCTTGTATCCACCATAGACACAAATTCATTTTATTTCAATCGTTAACAGTTTGTACCAATATAGTGATATAGATCACACAAAGGTAAATTCTTCTTAGTCAAGTTGCCACCTCCAATAGCAGTTGATTTATTTTCTTAATAATTGAACCTACTTATTTGATTAATAATACATTAAGATGCATCGTGCTCTGTAACTTTAGATGTTGAGGTTGACATATGAGAAATGACCTACAATACTCACTATTGGTCACTTTTTCATGTTTAGGAAAATGATTTTCGTTTTCTAAGGTCCACTTAAAGGAAACATGCCACTAAAATGTTTCAATAAGCTTAGTACGTTCAAACAATTTGGTTACTAGTAGAATTAAATAATGCTCAAAGAATAGATAAATAATATGGCGAGGTTATATAAATAATCCTTGATCTTGTGTGTGATTGCAATGGTTGTGAAAACATGTTAGGAAGCTCACAAAAGAATAAGATCAGTTGCCAAGAAAAGAAGTCCATATGTTTAGAACTCAAATGTGGGAGACATCAAGAATAGACTATACAATAGCAAGGTTGTTCACTTCAAACCCACAATCATACACTTGTAATATCCCCATTATTTCAAACAATAATGCAATATAAAATTATCTATAATTAATGAATTACTTACCAAGGTATAAACAAATTCAATGGCTCATGCGCACAAAATTAGACACCTTCATCCAATCTAATTTCTTTAGGGGAGAATGACTCTATTCAAACAATTATTATCACACAAGAATGTGCTTGGACCAAGGACAATAAGTTCCAAGGAGATGCAATTATCAAGGTTTTTTCAAGGATTTGTGAGTTCATTATTGGATCAAGGTTTTTTCAATGAAAGGAAATGTGCATAGGATAATAGTGAGTACATGGAGTTGTGATTTCATTATTGGATCAAGGTTTTTTCAAGGAGTACATGGAGTTGTGAGTTCATTATTGGATCAAGGTTTTTTCAAGGAAAGGAAATGTGCATAGGATAATAGTGAACAAAGGACCATGTGAGCAATTAATAGTTTCTGTAGAAGGCTTGTTCACTGACCCTTTACAACCTTAATTTTATGTGAACATGCTAAAATATCTAGTCTAGAATTTGAACTAGCTAATAGTCCACCATCAAAGGATATATGATGCATTACTCATGCATAGGTGCAKAATTCAAACTTCCATTTAATATATGAACACAACCGTACCCATATGAAAGAATGATTTCTATCCTTCACACTATYAGAGAATAAACAACTACAGAAGGAAAGCAAGTCATCAGATCACAATTATTGAAGGACCAATTCTTTTATAGAAAACAATTAAACTCTTATTGAGTTTAGAGGAATAAGTAGCAKAGAAAAATTAGTCCTTTAATCACACATGAAAAAATAAATAACCTCAAACAAAAAATTGATTATTGACCCTTAAACCATACATATTTCATAAATAGAATAAATATAAAGAATTTACATAACATAATTGAAAAACTTCTTTGATTGAATATTTCATACTAGGCATATTTTCAAACTTCTAGGGTTTGGAGCAACTATGAGCTAGGGTTTGGCAGTCGCGGCCATAACAGTGGACAACATGAGCACTAAAGGGGGGGTGGGGGGGTGGGGGAGAGGGAACCCCCTCATACAAATAGGTAGTGGTGGACAGGGGGAAAGGGCCAAGAGACATAGTTTTCAAGGCACCAATGATAGGAACCTTGGGATCAGACCCAGAAAAAGGTCAGGAAAGGAACCAGGGAAAAAGAAAGTGCATGGGAGAAGAAGCCAGAGAAACTCAGAGTGAGGCGTAAGACACAACAAAGCCCAATGGGACAGAAGGGAGAAACCCATGCAAACCCAAAACAAAAATGATACCCAAGGTGATACTGGAGGACCCACAAATGCAACTCTACAGGGACCAGATGAAGATGCATGCGCTAATCTGCAAGTTCATGGGTTTTTGGCCCACATAAAGAACATTGCGCAATTGGATTAAATATCACTGGAAGCCAAGAGGAGAATTGGAGCTCCACCTAGGCTCAAAATGCTTCTTCAAAGTAGTATTCATGAACTTGGAGGGAAGGGATAGAGTCTTTGAGGGAGGGCCATACTTCCACGCCTCAACAGGACTATACATGTAGCCATGGAAGGAAAATTTCTCCCCAGAAAAAGAGACTTTCAAAAAGGTGCCGGTCTAGCTGAGATTTTATTCCTTACCATTAGACTACTGGTTTCCCTCTACTTTCGAAGCAATAGGAAACAAACTAGGGAAATATGTGAAGACCTCAGAAGCCACCCTAAAAGGGAGATATATGTATTACGCAAGAATCTGCATAGAGATGGATGTGTCGGGAGCATTCCTAGAAGCCATAAGTATGGAATTCAGGGATGAGGAATGGATCCAAAACATAGATTATGAACAGATCCCCTTCAAATGCAGAATATGCCATGAACATGGACACCTAATCGGAGAATTCCCTTTTAATAAAAAACAGGAAGTGAAAAACCTCAAACCACAATAGGATGAGGATGGGTTTATAAAATAGAACCCTAGAAGCAGAGAAAACAAAAAGTAGAGTAAAACCCCAGCAAGAAATAACTCAGAGACCTGGAATAAAATGGAAGGATGGGACAAAACCAATAAAGGGGTAGAAGATGAAAATGATTCAACAAAAGCTCAAGAATTCTGATAACAAGCAATAAACGAGCCCACCGAGTGGCCAAGTAAGAAGAAGGAACAGGGGAGTAGCACAAGCCCGATGGATGGAGAAACCAAAGACGAAAACACCCCCATGCAAGAAGCATAGGGAGATGCAGAAATGATCCCAAGCTAAGTAGGCACAGAAGACCTTGATCTCAGAGACCTTATGGAAGGGGAAGGGAAGGGATAGATCTCCCGAACATACTAGAGAAGTGGAAAAGATAGGGAGTAGACAACGTACCAACAGAGAAAATTGACCACATTCAGCACCTGTTTCTCCTAAGGAAGGAAGCCAAAGATAGAGGACTAAAGCACACACATGGGGAGATAGGACACCTAGGAGTCAAAGCTAATGAGGGACAACCACAACTCTCACGCAAGCAAACGAGGAGGAAAAAAGGCAGGAAATCAAACAACGTAGCCCTACAGGGGCTTGGAGCATTACTGATAAACTCGAGTAAGATCAAGAAATTGTTCCCCAAATCCCCCCCACATGTTTAAATGAAGGTTATAACTTGGAATTCAAGAGTCCTAAACAGCCCGAGAAAGCAGAGAATCCTTAGAAATAGACTAAAGCAGAAACAACCAGATCTCTATTTCATTCAAGAGACAAAATGCACTATAGACATAATGGAGGCAATCAGTAAACAACAATGGCGTAAGTACAATATGGTGGCTCTCGGAGGCCACCAAATGGTAGGAGGTATTCTCACCTGGTGGAACCCACAAGTATTGAGCCTAATAGCAGCCGAAACGATCAAGCACACCCTTACGGTTCGCATAAATATCATTGGAAACACAGAGGTGATTCTATGCACTAATGTGTATGGGCCCCATGTGTCAGAGGAAAAGAGAGGAATGATACGAGACCTAGAAGACCATAAAACCCAATCCAACAACCTCCAATGGATCCTGGTAGGGGACTTCAACATCATCACGTCACTTGTGGAGAAAAAACAAGGTACAAGAAGATTGGATAGGGATGTGGAAGAATTCTCAAAGTTCATAGACACAACGGAGATGGTAGACCTCAAAAATAATAAGGGTCAGCTCACTTGGAACAATAAATGGATGAACTAGTATCAGGTAGCAACAAAACTCGACATATTTCTAGTATCAGATTCAATTATTATGCAGGGGTTAACCTTAGATTGAAACATACTTCTCTGGGGGGTATTTGATCACTGGCCAGTGCAACTGGAAGTAGGTTTCCAAACCACACCAAAGAATAGACCCTTTAGATTTGAGAAATTCTGGATCAAACACCCGAATTTCAAGGAAAGAATCAAACAATGGTGGCAGGAGGAGCAACCAGAGCAAGGGACAATGATGTTCAAACTCTATAAGAAACTAAAGTACATCAAATATAAGCTCAAGGAGTGGAACAAGGACACTTTTGGGAATATAAACCAAGAGAAAAAAAAATATAGAAGATGTTAGAGTTCTATAATCATAAGTAACTCAATTCTTCGACTGTTGATTTGGCATTGCCCCCATGATGAAGACTTTTGGCTCGGTTGACCCCTTTATCCCCTTCATCCATTTCGCCTGATCCTCCATTACCCTGCTTCATCCTTCATCCACCGCTGTGCCCTCACTCCCTTGCCCCTTCGTCTCATTGACTACGTCTCGCTCGCCACTCATCCCTGCATGAATAAACAAACTTAGGATAATAAAATTATTGGTTAGTTTAATAAGTTAATTGACCATAAATAAAAGATTAGATTAATTAATAATGTTAGAAATTAATTAATTAATTTAGTTAATTAGTAATAAGGTTAGCAATAAAATCAGTGTAGTTAGAATAGGTTAGACTTGTTAATAATAAATTTATCATTAACTAATTAAT
>ML798490.1:144090-166238 GCA_009831015.1 Picea engelmannii | reverse complement strand
TGGGGGGGGGGGGGGGGGGTTCTGGAATACCACCTTTCCCCAAAAAACCACTTTCCCCCAATTTTTCAAAACCACCCATTTTTTGTCTATTTTACACCTCGTCTTGCGAAGTGGATTATGGGTAAACGAAGATGAAATTTTAAAAACCAAAAGAGGTTTTTGTTCATCACGGGCTGAAGAAACAAAACCTGTCCCATTTTTTGCAAAGGTTCCACCATTTGGGATAATAGAATCTATCTTTCATCCTCATTTTTCGGAGTTATGGTTTTTCCTGTTACAGTCCCAATTTTGCGGGAGCTGTTTCGGCGAGGTGGAGACTAAATTTGAGAAACAAAAGGAGGTTTTTTCTCCAGAAAAGATAATATACAATAACAACCTTTTTTTTTTTCACAAGTTTCACTGATTGGAAAAAATCAATGACTGAGCGTACCCCTATTTTCAGCAAATTCGACCAAATTTGCAGTTCCAGATTTTTGGGGCTTTTATGCTATTCTTGGCCAAGGTGGTTGAATCCAACCTTATGAGCCTGGGGAGAGTCCTTTTTATAAATTGCAGTGATTTGAATGTGTAAAAGGAGGGAGTCAGAGACCATGATCTGATTTGTATCAGAGCTCTTAAAGTTTTCTGTATTTTTCACCAATTTAATAATACAGTCGCAATAGTTACATGATTCTTGTGTCAAATCCATTGGTGAAGTTTCTCTCATTGTGATTTTTTTTTCCTCTGTTTTCATATATGTTTCTCTTCTCTATTGTTTTAAAGAGATTTAAGATCAGTATTTGTGTAAAAACACCCCGTTCCCAGTTTAAAACAATGCCAATGTTTTTCCACTGAAAGTTAAACACATAATTCTTTACTGCTCTGTCTTTAATTTGACTTCTTAACATTTTCTCCCTCTGCCATACCTCAAGATTATGAATAATCCAGTGATTTGCCTACCTTTCCCTGTAAGGCTGTCTGTAGGTTTTTTTTTAATTAAATCTCAGATTGTGACTCCATTTACCATGGTTCCTCTTCTCCGCACCTACCCAACTCAAAAGCATATTTTGTTCTACATAGCTAGTCTAAGATCCATACATAAAAAAAAGTTAAATCTGACAGAGAGATCCCTCTCTGAGTCTTGGAGGGATAGATCCAAGACTTGAAGTGGTTTTAATGTTGCCTCTGTGACTACCTCCACATCCTTTGGCAAATTACAGAGTGCTAACATAAGACAAAATGAAAAAACTCCAGGAGACCTGCTTATCGGAGGGCTATACGGAGGATCAAAAAAAGGAAGAGATCCAGATGACCTAGGAATGGGAAGCTCGATGCCAATAGGAAGAAACACTTTGGCGAAAAAAGTCCCGTATCAGATGGCTAAGGGAAGGAGAGTGGAACACAGAGTTTTTTCATAGAAAAACCATGGCCAGAAGAGCCCATAACAAAATCTTGAAGATTAAGGACCAAGATGGAATAGAGCGAGAGTCACATAAGAAGATAAAAACCACTCTACTAAACCACTTCCACGGGATAGACCAAGAACCAAACCAAGACAGAACGGAGGCCATACAAAGGATAACCGAACATATCCCCCTCCTGGTCACTGAGGAACAAAATAACAACCTAAACAAACCCATTGTTGAGGAGGAAATTGACCAAGTACTCCAGGAAATGCCCAATGGGAAAGACCCAAGTCCAGATGGCTTCATAGTGGAGTTATTCAAAGCCTATTGGGAAACTGTCAAACAATATGTTTATAGGGTAGTGGAAGACTCTAAAAGGCTAGCCTCCATTCTAAAAGCGCTAAATGATACAATTATTACACTAATCCCCAAAGAAAATGAATCCAAAACCCTTGATCGCTATAGACCTATAGCGTTGTGCAATGTGGTATATAAGATAATCTCCAAATTCATAGAAAATAGATTGAAACCCCTCCTACCCACACTGGTCTCACAAGAATAGGTAGGCTTCGTGGAAGGAGGACAAATAATGGACAATAACATCCATGCCCATGAGCTTATCCACAATCTGAATATCCAGAAGAGAGGGGGAATGATAATACAATTGGACCTAGCAAAAGCTTATGAAAAAATTAGCTGGCACTATATGGTCAAGACTTTGGAATCCTTTGGTTTCACCCAACACTGGATCAACTAGATAATCAGCCTAGTATCCACAACAAGCTACTCGCTATTAATAAATGGATCCCCTGTGAAACCTTTTTGGCCTATGAGAGGCATCAGAAAACGAGACCCACTGTCCCCCTTCTTGTTCATTCTGATGATGGAAGGTCTCAGTCAAAGCATAAAAAGCGCAACTGCAATAGGTGAAATAATGGGCATCAAACCTTTCGAGAATTTCCCTACTTCCACATACCTACCATATGTGGATGACACTTTACTTCATGGCTTATCCATGGTCAAGGAAGCAAAATCCTACAAACAAATCCTAGAAGAGTTCGGGGAAGCCTCAGGTGCAGAGATCAACCATTCCAAATCTATGATCTTCTTCTTCAATACCAAACCCACAATCCCAAGAAATATGGCCAACATTTTGGGCTTTGAACACAAAGTACTCCCAACTAAGTACTTGGGCATTCCCCTAACAGAAAAAGATTTCAAAATGTCAACTTGGGAAGGAATAATCAACAATTTACAAGAGTGGTTGAAAAATTGGACATACAGATCCCTCAACCAAGACGAAAGACTTATTCTGACCAAGTCTATTTAGCAAGAAATTCCAACCTTTATGATGTCCATTTTCCTAGCCCCCAAGGAGATACTACAAAAAATAAGAACCATCCAAAGGGAATTCCTGTGGTGAGGAGAAAAAACAAATAAAAAATGGGCCTTGTGGCTTGGGAGAATGTTTGTAAACCAAAAAGCAAAGGAGGCATGGGGCTACAAGACCTGCAAGTGATCAATGATGCCTACGGGGAGAAAATATGGTGGCGTTGGGTCAAAGAATCTAGTACACCTTGGGTAGACCTGTGGAAGGAAAAGTATGCCATAGACATCCACGACCAAGAAAAAATCTTCTTCAGAGGCACCAGGCAAGGTTCATCCATCTGGAACCTAGCCTGGCGCAACAAAGCCTGGATTTAGACACACAACTTTTGGGAAGTAAGGAATGACATAATAGCTAGATTCTGGGAGGACGCCTGGCAACAGGAACCTAGAATGGAGAAACCAAATAGGGAGGAACTCCAACAAGAGATGATCGCACAAGGTAAAACTAGAGTCTACCATTACTAGAAACAATAAATAGATCACAACAAATGGAGAATCTGGGACGCTCTCACTCCACAGAATAGAGACAAAACTGCAACAACAGTAAAGGAGGTGGAGGAATTGGGGAAATGAAAAATTGCGGTCACGGAAGGAAATAACCAGCTAAGTTGGGGACAAAAAGATGACAGGGAATTCAACCTAAAATAAATCCGACACTATATCACGGACCAGGACCAAGAAGACCCAACACAACAATGGGATAAGCTTTGGAACAACCCCCATTGGCCAAAAATCAAAATTTTCCAATGGTTGATACTCCACAATCAAATTCTAACTTGGGAAAACCTAAGGAAAATAATATTTGTAGTTCCATCTAGATGTCATCTCTGTCAAGCCAAGGAAGAAACAACTAACCATCTCCTCGATAAATGCACCTACACATAAAAAATATGGGACTGGGTGACAGGCATCTTCTGACAGTCCAATAGGATCCGAGGTAACATCTCTGCAACTATCAATGTTTGGAAATAGAACTACAACGAAAATGAAGAGGTGAATTTCTGTTGGACCCTCATCCCAGGAATGATCATATGGGAAATATGGAAGGAAAGGAATCGACGCATCTTCAGGAACGAAAACTGGTCGGAAGGGAAGATCAAGGAAACAATAATATCCATGACAAGAGAAATGCTGCGGATCTGCAACTGCCAGATATTAGGAAGAGTGAAACTCATAGACCAGGACTCCTGAATCCTAGAAGCCTTACATTTGAAATACAGATGCAACCCCAATCAGGTAAGATGACCACCACAACTCGAAGTAGGTATGGGAGGAGTAATCAGGGATAGTGAAGGAAATATAATCCGGTTGTATGCTGGGAGTCTGGGAAACTCAACCAACAACGCCACAAAATTTGGAGCCCTGAAGACCAACCTCAAGATTCTAAGTCGAGAAAGGATGACAACGCCATAGTGGAAGGAGATTCCACACTGGTTATCAACACTATAAGGAGACTCCAAAATGGTACCAGAGTGGGAAAAATTCAGAGGCACTGGCACTTGGCACATTCCCTGCAAAACATTTAGGAGCACTTGCAGGCGGAGATCACAATGGAGTTGTGTTGGTTACATAGGTCAACAAATGGACTGGCGAACATAATCACTAACAAGGGGGTCGACAAGGAAGTACTAGAACTGGAAACTATCTGGAGTAACATCCCAAATGGTTAGTTCCGAACAGATTGCATCCAATTAGCAGCAAAAGACCATTATGACATTCGATGTACGGATGAACACATTGAGGATAGAGGTGTAGGAATAACTGAAGGGCACGTAGGATCCAGACATAATCAAATATCCAACCACTCAAACACAAGTTACAATGCAGATCTAGGTCACACAATGAAAGGAGGTACGACACCACGGTCCTATCAAGAGGAAGAAGTACAGGGGTTGTCCGTGGGAAAGCAGAAAAGATAATCAGTAGGCGGCAAAGGATGAAGGAAAAAAGGGTTTTCCATGGTCAAGTATGGGCACACCTCACCCAAGTACAGATATGGGGAGTGGTAATGATTTTCGTACAGCGTGCAAAGAAAAGGATTGACGCAGGGATTACAACAGGGCTTGCAAGAGCACACATACCGAAATAGGGAAAAAAAACCAGAAGGTACATGTTTATGAGTGGACAATGATTTCTAGGATGAGCCCACAGCTTGGGAAATCCCATAAGAGAATAAACACTGGGAATAGCCATAGACCGAAGAGAAGCAATTACAGAGGCCATCTTACATACAAGGAAGGGGCGAATAGAAACATGAGAAGAACCCAAGGCAAAAACCACCACAAACAAGCTGAGATGGTACAAATGATGAAAACCTATAGTAAGAGAGGCCCCCAGGGGAAAGAACCTCTGACAAGCACCTGGACGATTGCAAGGATGGACAAAGTGTCCAGAGAAGCCAAGGGTACCTTTCTCACACAGGTCAATCCAAAGGGAAAAGCGATCATCAACAGGTGGGAGAGAGAAATAAACACCACACACAGGGGAAAATCCTGGAAGGAACTAATTCAAGAAGCGGATGGGATAACGGACTTAGGGACCACACATCCCAGAACAACCCTGTACCACAAAACGTTGGAGGAGGCTTGACGAACAAAGATGTTTATAGTCAAGATGAACGTTGACCAGAAAGTGACTAGCAGGGAGGCTATCAGGGACAACAAGAAGTTGCTCACAGAAATCTTGAGTCACCTCAGTAGCCTGGAGGCCAGTGCAAAAAGACTAGTTGAGGACCAGAGGAGTCAAAAGGAAAAAATTGAATGAATGGCAAGCCAATTCCACCTTTACCTACGCTATGTCCACCACATGGACATCATGCCAACAAACCGAAGCAGAACACCAGCTTGTATCATAAAGACGCGCATGGTGGCCCAGAGGAAGGAGAACGAGGCAAGAAAAGATGGATATGAAAGAAATCCCATCATCCTGGACTAGTGCAGGTTCAACCCCTGGTCAATTTATGTTCAGTGTAGGCGCTACCCCTTTTTTTATGATCATGAATTTTATGTATATGTTTCGGTTTAGTTTTTCAAACTAGTTTCGAAGGACTGGGCCAGTTTCCCATAGTGGTGGCCCAACCTCCCCCTGCTATCCTAGATAATGCAACTCCGGGACCCTTGATCTGGTTTACTTTTTGGCAGATCAAGGGACTCCCCTTTTCTTTTTTGTATCATAACTTCTTTCATTAATAGAGTAATTCACACTCACTTACAAAACAAAAAGGAATATTTCATACTAGCCAATTGACTAAGGTAAAGCAATTTTTCAGCCAACTATAAGCTCTATTGCACTTAGTCTTTCTACAACAGGAGACCCCTTAGTTAGGCTATGATACCACCAAGGAAAAAAATAAATGTAGAATATTTAGACAATTGATGGAGCAATAAGATTACTAAACCAATATTTACACTACTAAGTTTTTGAATACATAACAACTCTTGGAATCCACAATACCTACCCCACACAACACAATGAGGCCTTCCTTCTCTTTTCAATAGTCCCTTAGAAGTATCCTCCCTCTAGTGCTATTCAATGTGTGTATAGAAAGTTGTAGAACGATGTCACTCAAACCCCAACATGAGTTTCTTCGTTCTTGTATTTTCTCAGATATGTAATGGCTTCCTTTCATTGTTGTTCCATCACATACCATGACATGCTTCTTCTCTCAACAATAACTCTAATTTCCCCTCTTTTTCCTTCTTCCAAATATTATCTTTTCCTTCCCATTTGACTTTTTCTCTTTTTATGAGTGAAATATGGATAACAAGAGTCCTTAACCAACTTCTTTTTAGTTCTAAAAATATAGGGGACAAGTTTCCCAAAATTTAGGAAGTGATGGCTTAGGTGTAGGAATTTGTTTCATAGATTTAGGGAAAAGTTACATCCACCTCTCATACTTGTATAAACTATGGATTAGGCTCACATCAACACCATAAAATATTGACGGTTAGATCAATGGCAAGGTGGATATGAAACATGGGTAACTAGGAATAAATCATTCTCTCAGACCCTGTTACCTTTCCCCACTTGTGGTATCATATCCCTTATAGGTGTTACTTCCTCAGTTAATCCTGGTTATTTTATTAATATGCAAAATAAAATATATAGTGGTATTCAAAATATTCAAATCACCATACCTCATAGTGTGAAGTGAATTATTTAAACATATACTTAGTATTTCCAAGGTTGAAAAACTAAGACATTACATTCCCTCCCCCTTGGAATAACATCATCCCTGTGTTTTCTTCTTTAGATCTATGTGGATATATGTGCACCTGCATTTGCATTCAAGCATCCTAGATTAGTTTCTTTTTATAGTATTAGATTAGAAGACCAAA
Source organism: Picea engelmannii (assembly GCA_009831015.1). NCBI lineage: Eukaryota > Viridiplantae > Streptophyta > Pinopsida > Pinales > Pinaceae > Picea > Picea engelmannii. Next base: position 159,127 of record ML798490.1, on the reverse strand, counting down.
AACGATGGACCAAGCTGTAATTGGTAAACCCCAAATCAATAATGGTTACCATATTAGAATCTGGATGGGTTTCCTACACCAAATGGGTAGTTGTATAATTGGGACTTCTCACTGAGGTATTGTTGAGTGAGACATTACGACTCATCAACACAATTGGTGCTATAAGGAGGGAATATGACACACCAACCTATGTGGAGCTATTTTTTAAATGCATTAATATCCCATGGATCCTCTCCATATTTGTATATCAAATCATGCTTTTAGTCTTTTGAGACCATTACATGTTATCCCAAAGAAGATAGTCAATCTCTTCTCTAAATTTAAATTTAAATTTAAAGGTGAAAAGGAAACCTTTGCATTGATGCATCTTAGTAGATTTAATCTTGCACATCAATCTCTTAATTTTTTTCAAGAAAATGAAGTATGCAAGTTGTTTACCCTCACCTTGGAAGAACGAATACATGCTTGTTACATAGGGAATTACCAACTAGATCTATTCATAGTTAGAGGCAATTCATAGAAGTTTTTGTAGTTGGAGATGGTAATTATAATCACAACGAATTGTGTTGGGAACTTGAAAAAAAATTGGAAAAGAAAGAAAATATGTTAGTGATTTTATTTGAGGGTTACACAAATTTATTATAGATTTCATGAAAGCGGCAAACCCTCAAGGAAATAATTCCTTTAATGGTTTCCTTGTCTCCTTTTTATTCTTGAAGAAGAATAATTGTTAATAAACAATGAGTAAGATTCAAGTCATCAAAATTATCCTCCACCTAAACCCCTGAAACAAGAAATATCATCCTTTGGTGAACAAAGTAATTTAGAAGGTAGTGATTTGCAATTTTTTTTTTGTAGAAAAACTCTGTAGAGAGGATTGTAAAGGTTCTAATTTGAAAGAAGATATTTCATAGTATCTCAGTTCAAATATATACATATTTCAACGATGAGCTACATATCAGGAAAAATAACCTATTATCCAAACTAAGAACAAACGAGATGGCATGTCCTCTAATGAATTTTCTTGTGAAAAAATATAAAAATTTGTAGATGCAACAACCTATAATGATTGTCAAGATAATGATCATGAGTTGAGAGGCCTTAACCACATCTTTGAGCAAGAGGAAAGTCAATACCAAAAAATCTCTACAAACACTCTCATTAGAAGTCAAATTTTTATTAATGAGTGGAAATGTTAAATTAATAATTTCAAAGCCTTCTTTTTTGTTAAAATGAAAAAAACTCTAGATATCATTTAGACATATTACATTTAATTTGTTCTTCATTAAAATAATTTTATAAAATTTAAAATATTTGTTAAATCTATTTTAATATTTTCAAAATGATAGAGATGAATTTTCAACATATTTTCAAATGCATTGATACACTATGGGTTCCCAAAAAAATCCCTCATATTCATCCTACACAAGAAGCTGCACATTGAAAGATTGTGTACTCAAAACATGTAATGATTCAATAACATTTCATTTCATCAATATATGCACATATGCTGATTTTGTATTGTTTTCAAGTATTTATGATAACCCTCAAGTTCTCCAACCCAAATATACTGCAATTATCTAACTTATGTACTACAATTTAAGTACAAAAGAGGTGATAATAATCTAAATTTCATAAATTCTTTCTAACATGAAGAGAATAAGAAAATATGGATGTTTAATTAATAAATGGATAAAGATGGAGTGTATAATTACCAATTTGGCTTCACTTGGATAGAGATAAATGACCATGTCAACAAAGAAAATGATGAGCAACATTTTTCAATTATTACCATATGGAACAAGGTTGCATGGCAGCGGAGTCCCTGCCAGGTTGGGATGGGAGTAAATGCGACCTAGTACAAACACGTGGCTAGAAAGTTGAAATACATCGAAATACTTTTATACATAGGAAATATGTACTTTTGTAATGGATCACGGGTTGTCAGGCTGGTGATATAAAAAATGCACCGATAGTTCTGGGATACATAAATTGGGCCTTTGATGTTCTCTGTGATATAGAAATCGAGGAGTGGAGTTGCAGACTATAGAAATTCATCACAAATAAAAAAAATATACATACGAAATATGTACTTGTATAAAGTAGATATTTATTTTTATACATACGAAATTTCTACTTTTATAAAGTATGGGGAAGAGATTTTATAGAGGATGCAGGGAGCCCTCATTGCATACTTAGCCAGTTTTTGGATCGCAGGTTCTCGGGCTGGCGGGTTCAAAAATGGGCCTATGATGTTTTGTGGCCTACAAATAGCACCGACAGTTCCGTGATATACAAAATGAGAGGTGGAGTTTAGTTTTCTTTAAAACTAAGGCTTTTCTTGGACAAAAAGATATAGCATTGCCGAATTAATTTTATTTGCACATGTTTTATAGAGCATACAGGGATAGGTCATTCCATACTTCGCTAGGTTTTGGATAACGGGTTCTTGGGATGGTGGTTTCAAAAATGGGTCTCTGTTGTTCCGTGCCCTACAAATAGCATCGATAGTTCCGCGATATAGAAATTGACAATCGGAGTTGCGTGTCTGTTACATATCTCTGGAAATTACATCAACATCATTGAAGACCCAAAAATTAGCATACAATAGGAGACAAGAAGTGTAGCATATCTGAATAAGTTTTATTTGGACCAAACAAGAAAGTTTCCTGGAAACCCAAAATTTAGTATACAATAAGGGCATTGTCGAATCATTTTTCTTCGTAATTAATCAAAAAATAATAATGTCTGTTACATGTTTCTGGAAATTGGCGGGTTCAAAATTGAGTCTCTGATGTTCCGTGGCCTACAAATAGCACTGATAGTTCCGTGATATACAAAATGACAGGCAGAGTTGCGGACTATAGAAATTTACAAAAAATTAATGTATGTTATACAATAGAATAGTAATAACGTTTTCCCAAATTAGCTTGCTTTAAAACTAAGGCTTTTTTTGGACAAGAAAGATATAGCATTGCCGAATTAGTTTTCTTTGTACACATTTTATAGAGCATGTAGGGAATGGTCATTCCATACTTTGCGAGTTTTTGGATCGAGAGTTCTCGGGATGGTTGTTTTGAAAATGGGTCTATGTTGTTCCGTGCCCTACAAACAACATCGAGAGTTTCGTGATATACAAATTGAGAAGCGGTGTTGTGAACTATACAAACTTATTATAAAATAAATAATGTCTGTTACATATCTCTGGAAATTACATCAACATTTAAAACATCAACGTCATTGAAGACCAAAAAATTAGCATACAATAGGAGACAAGAAATGTAGCATATCCAAATTAGTTTTATTTGGAACAAACGAGAAAGGTTCCTGGAAACCCAAAATTTAGTATACAATAAGGGCATTGTTGAATCAGTTTTTTTGGAATTTATCAAAAATTAATAATGGTTGTTACATGTTTCTGGAAATTTAAATGCGTTTGTCATATAGACTGGGATTGGGGCTCCCGTGGACCATAAAAATAAATAATTACAATAATTAGGAACGTTGAAATAAGTGCACGACAGTAGAGAGGAAGACCTGAAAAGAAAAAATTGGAAGTTAAGAGTGTTTGGTTATAGTTTTCTATTGAAAGAGGACATAAGTGGATTGATAAAGAAGAGAAGATGAGAACATAGACTTAAACTAGATTGATAAACAAAACAAGATGGCAGTATAAACTTACTATGAATCTGAGGCGTTTTTGTTGCTGTCAACGATGGGCATTGTGGTCATGTTGATAGGTTGTTGCCCTTCCTAGACGAGGTCGTCTATTCTCTTTTGGAAACATTATTCGATGTAGCTTTTCATGGGGGTTGTGTTGGTTTCATCCTGGATTTCTATGTCATAAAGGTCATTTTCTAATTTCCTTAGATCCATTGAAATACTATGCAGAGTCTATTCAATTTCTTCATTGTGTGAGGCATAGTCCAGTACCCAATGCTCGTCCTCATCTAGACGATGTTCAAGTATGTTGTAAAACTTTTTCGAAAGACATCCCCTTTAAAATATCAACTTGTTCCTTGAAGGCTTCTTTGGTGACTGACAAGGATTTGAGAATTAAGTTAGGATCTTCAACCTCGTTGGTAGTTCCAGCTAAGTCCAGCTGGAGTAGGCTTGTGAATAAATATTCCTTTTCTGATATGACTTGTTTACATGACTTGACAATGAGCTCCAGGTTGTCAAATTTCTTTTGCCAGCATGCTTTTACGTTTTTGGTGTGCTTTTGTGAGGAGAGTTTCTCCTGTCTTCTTTTCAGTTCCAATGTGTTGTCGACATATTTGGAAAAGGGGGCCAGTACCTGATCACATAAAAGCTGTTCATTTTTTAAATTTGCCTCCAATTGTTCTAGCAAATAATTGGCCTTCTTTCCAAAGGAAACTAAATTGTGTGATGTTTCCCAGGTATCAGTAACTACCTGCATTCTTTTGTTGATGTTATTCTCTACAAAGGATATAGAGCATTCAAGGAGGGTAGGGGATACTTTCATCTTCACTGCAGTGGTAGTAGGCACAATTTTTTCCAAAGGAATGGAAAATTTTGGAGATGCAAGGAAAGCCTACTCAAATTCGTTGAGGCGGTGTTTCATATTCGCATTTTCTGTCTCAATTCCTCCAATGGAATCACGAAGAATGTCACTAGTTCCCTGGTGAAATTGGTAGATTTGGGACGACGACATTTCACTAAAGTTAATCTCTGCGCGATATTTTCCTTTCCTATTTGTTACATCTCTCTTTTCAATGACCAAAATTTTAGATTGGCTATCAAAAATAGTTCTCTGGATTACAAAGGATTCATCTATGTCAAAAAATTCGGTGTCTGATATTTCCACCGCGGACGACCCTATTTTCTACATGTGATCAGCTTCAATTTCAAGTTGCAGTTTTCCACTTTCAATTTGGAGTTCCTCCGCCTACCCTGAATTGTTTTTTCTCTTCTTCGCCAGTGGAATTTTGTGAGAACTATCGATATTTATGCGAGGAGGGTTCTTATATCCTCCTCTGTTCAAAGATTTTTGGGTCTCTTTCTTACTGGGGTGGACCATTGAAGTGATTCTCCATGATGTCGTTCTCTTGGGAGTGCTAGCGGGGGACTGGGTACTCTTCTCACCGGATACTTTTCCATGTTGTCTATACAATTCAGTGGCGCTTTGCAATCTCTCTGCATCACAATAGGAAGAAGAAGGATTGTTGTCAACACTGTTCTTGTCTTAGGTCAGGTGTGTATGGATAAAAGATGTGTTAAAGCCAACACCCAGTAAATTTTCTCGAAATATTCCATTAGGGTCGAACCCTTTTATCCTTTTAGCGTACGTTAGGTTAAATTTCTTGAAATGGGCAGCAAACTCGTCAATCTTGTTGATGTTTCTGCACATGAAGTCTCCGACTTTCCAGGGCAGAGGAATGAACTGTTTTTTTTTCTTGTCATGGAAAAAATGCAACCAGTGGTTATATTGCCTTGCTATTTCTGCAACAAACATCTTGTCTGTGATGTGGCATGGAAGGAAGGCAGGATTTTCCTTAGAGCCAAAGACCATGAGGAAACTGTGATTTTCCTCTTGTTCAAGTGTGCTCTATTCAAAAACTTGGTTTCCTGGCCAGACATCCACGGAGCATCCTTGCCTAACAGTAAATCTTTGAAAACTAAGACAAAGCCATTAAAAACTTCATAAAAACAATGGGAGGCCTTGTGTCTCCACAGGGCCTCATGCCAAAACGTTACTGGGTAAAATCCACAGTTTATTTTATTGGAAAGAGAAAGTTTTGGAAATGAACAACAATACACAATTGCGAAAATCAAGTAGGATGACATATAAAATTTATTCGATTCTTTGAATCGTGAAAACTGGGAGAAGAGATCAATTGAAATTAGCTTCCCCCAATTGAAAATGTATTGTTCCTTGACTATGAAATAAAAATATAAATAATTATATGGGAAATGCTTATTGTGGATGCCTGTCTCGTTATTCTTGTAACCAACCAAGCAATTTCCCATAATGGATTTCTAAAGGAACTTACTTGCAACCTTGTTATATCTTCAAGAACTGTTGTCAGGTCTTCGAGGAAGTTTGCTAAGATGTCCAACCCGTTATGATGTTTTTCTAGAAACTCTTTGCAGTCTTGTTCTCTGAACGTCAATGTTGGGTTTGACAATTTTAGCATCTCGTGGAAGAGACAAAGTGACAAAGAAACAGGAAAATGGTCATGCAGTGGAATAATTCTTTGGCCTGGAATATATTTTTGGTGCACCAAGAGGCCACCTCCTTCGAGTCAAAAACCTCAGAAACGCAGCCTGCACAAGCGATTCCAGAGGTCCAAATCACTTCATTTTGGGCGGAACGGGATGAATAGTAAAATTGTGCCCTGGTTCACTGAAATCTCTGGTCCTCTTGTGTGAACATATTTACTGTATCTCCATAAAACTGTTTTTGACCTGGTGCCATAAGTCTACAAGAAAGTTTATTTTTTCCAGTTGATGAATGAAATGAAAAGTTGGAAGGGATAATATAATCCTGCACAAATTTTGGTCGAAATCATGTGAATGGGAGATGTCCTCGAGACTTTAATTGATTAATGACAATTTGAATGGCTATTGCATGATGCGTTGTTAACATTAAACAGTACTAATTTCATACATAGAAACGCCAACACATTGGATATTGCAATGAGTGATTAAGCATTGTAGATTTCTTGAGCATCCCAACATGAGGACGCATGTTCAAGATGAACAATTGGAAGGGGAAAAATAACTCTCCACACATATTGGTTTAATGCGTAATAATGGGATATCTCCTCGAGGTTCTTGGCCATTAATGACAATGTTGATGGTTCCTGCATAGTCAGCTATTAGCATGAAAGATTTCTAATCGCATAATAAGAAAGTACAAAGGTCGCGGGCAGGGGAAAAAGGACAGCTACAAAATATGGTTCCAATGTACACGCATTGAGGGTGAGGGCACGAGGGTCAAATTGTATGTCTCAGAACTTTTTGAGTGAAATATGCATAACAACGAAGATGATATGGTAGGACAACCAGAAGCACAGGAAGTTAGTGGGGATGGAAGGCACCGAGAGATACTTTGAAACATTTGTGAGCAGTGGTAGAGTGACCACGCTGGAATTGTAGATTTCATGAACCCAACAATAGGATAATCCAAAACAGGGTGAGAAGGTGTCTGCAAAGGAGGCGAGGCCCGAACCTTCTAATTGTATCGCTCTGAACATTTGAATGCATAATCTGTAACACGGAAGAGCAGACGATGTCGAAATTCGGTAGTCAATTTGTATATTGTGGAGAGTGCAATGAAACTGTTTCATACCTCTGTGTCCATTTGTTAGTACTAAGAGCTAATTTAGTATGCAAAATAATTTTTTAGAAATTGTTAGACAGTTCATAGGGACTAGCATCCATAAACAATGGAAATCTCCACCCCGCCAGTCTTGCATTCTATGTGTCAATTTGTATATCACGGAACTACGAGCGTTGTTTGGAGGACACGAAACAATGGAAGTGCAATGTTGAGCCAGCCACTCCGCAGGTTCACTTGTCAATTTGTATATCATGGAACTGTGGGTGCTATTTGTAGGCCACAGAACAATGGAGGTTCAAGTTTGAGCTTGCCCGCCCGAGAACTTGCGATCCAAAATGTCGCTAGATATCGAATGAGGAATTTGTACATGATCTATAAAGTATCATGGGAATTAGTGCATGCTCTATAAGATATCATGTGCATACTTTATAGTCCCATAATACACGGGAAGAAAAAAAAGGGAAAAAGAATGGAGTAGTTAACAATGGAATTGTAGATCACAAAAATTTAGAGTGGAAGATGTATATAACAGAGAAACATATCGTAAGAATTGAAAGCAACAACGGTCGGTCGGATTCGTTGTCTGATTATATAGATGGAGATAAACATATGTCAACCCGCCAACGTTGGAGTTGCATATTTCATGAATCGGGAAACAGGAGGATCCAAAACAAGCTGAGAAAGTGTCTACAAAGGAGGCAAGGTCCAAACCTTCTAATTGTATCACTCCAAACATTGGAATGCATAATCTGTAACATGGAAGAGCAGACATTTTCAGAATCCGGTAGTCAATTTGTATATTGCAGAGAGTGCAATCCCAATTGATTCGTACCTATGTGTCTAGTTGTCCCTACTAAGAGCTATTTTAGTATTCAAAATAATTTTTTAGATACTGTTGTACAGGGAAAAAATAAAAACTAAAATAAATTTTTAGATACTGTTAGATACTTCATAGGGATTAGAATCTGTAAACAATGGAAATCTCCACCCCGCCAGTACTGCACTTTGTGTTTCAATTTCTATATCATGGAACTGGGAGCGTTGTTTGGAGGAAACAAAACAATAGAAGTGCAATGCTGAGTTAGCCAGTCCGCAGCTGTGCTTGTCAATTTCTATATCGCGGAACTCAGGGTGCTATTTGTAGGGCACAGAACAATGAAGGCCCAATTTTTAGCCCGACTGCCTGGCCGAGAACCTGCGATAAAAAATTTCGCTAGGTATGGAATGCAGAATTTGTACATGTTCTATAAAATATCATGTCCATATTTTATAGTCCCATAATACATAGGAAGAAAATAAGGGAAAAAGGACAGAGAAGTCCACAGTGGAATTCTTGATAATACACGGGAAGAAGAGAAGGGAAAAATAACCAAGTATCTCGCAGAAGAACATCTAGTGTTTTCTTATTAATGAAAATGCTTGCGAATCCGCATAAAGTGTAGATCACATAAGTATCTTTTGTACCACTGTGTCCACTTGCGACTAGTAAGAGAATTGCTGATGTATATCAGGAAGAATGGAAAGTTGTTGGGGATTAAAAGCATCAACAAATACTTTGAACGAACTTAATGTATACAAGGAACCCACGGTGGAATTATAGATCACAGATGTTTTGAGTGCAAGATGTATATAGCGGAACGATAAGTAGCTCATTTCGCAAGCGCCATCCCCACAGCAGTGGGCATAAAATTGGATAAGTATGAAAAGGAACAACGGTCGGTCAGATTTGTCATGCGAGGATATAGATGGATATGTTAAGGCATGAATTGCAGATCACAAAAGTATCTTTCGTACCAATGTGTCCACTTTTCAGTGGTAAGACCATTGTTGATGTATGTCAGGAAGAACGCGAAGTTTCTAGGGATGCAAATCAACAACAGATACTTTGAATGAAGTTAATGTATACGAGGAACCCGTGGTAGAATTGTAGATCACAAATGTTTTTAGTGCAAGATGTATATAGGAGAATGATAAGCAGATGGGCTCGCAAGCGCTGGCCCCGCAATGGCGGACATAAAATTTTCTAAGTATGGAATGGAACAATGGTTGGTCGGATCCATCTTGCGAGGATATAGATGGAGATGAAGACATGTCAGCCCACCGTACATAGAAATATGACTAAGTATAAAACTAGAAAGCTTCCATAATGGAAGAGAAAAGCAAAATGGGAAAAGAGATAAGTATCGGAGAGTCGGGAAAACCTTTTTTTTTTCCGTTTATTAATGGCAATGTTTTCGAACCTCTACTGGCTTCTCACTAGTAAAATCATTAAGTGCACATCACTGAATTTCTTTGCCTGCAACATGTATATGAAGAAGCAGGGGACATAGGTGCTAGATACCGTGAACCTGGGGCCCGATGTCCAAATCACTGGCTAAGTATTGGCCAAGAAGAAGTTTTTATATCTATTTCAATAGTATTCATACTAGTATCTATCAAAGGAGAAAGTTTTTGTATTTATCTAAATAATATTCATACTAATATATATTAATGGATTGTTTCCGTTTCAAATGCAAATGATCTTCCATTTTGAAAGATTCTCTTCGGCTCGCAAATTTCGTTGAAACCAGGAAAATTTTGACTGCAAGATGTACATAGCGCAACAAGAAACATGAATTTTCATTGTGGTCTCAATGAGATAAATTCCTTATCATCTATTCATCTTGTATTCGTTACAATGACATCAAAAAATGACGACTCTCCATAAACATCAATATCTAAATTAAATTAAAGGCAATCAAAATTTGCTGTGAATTTAAGTAATTAAAGCATAAATTGCAAACCCAAGATGTATATGAAGGAATAGTGGACATATTTGTTTAATACAACAAACCCAAACATAACTGCCTAAGCTTTGCCAAAGAGGAAGTTTTCTGTATTTTTTACAACAACACTGATATTAGTATATATGCACGGATATTATCAAATAGAACAAGTTGTAGTATATCCAACATAATTCACAGGAACATTGCGTCGACAATTTAGCTGCCTTGTTGTAACTCATGAATTCATTCTATTTACAGAACCCAGAGAATGGGAGAAGAACAGGTCCTCCAATTTCTTTCTTTAAATATAGAGCCGACGCCACATAAGTATGGCTTATGAAAAAATATTTTTAAATGTAAAATGTAAAGAAAGAACAGACCAGGTTTTATTTAGATTCAAGTAGTGAGCAGCAGAAACAAAAGCTTGTCCTTCATGTTTAACGACACAGGGGAAGAAGGTACAAAATACAATTAATACAAATACCAGAAATTGGAAAATACTATTAAGAAATAAACCGAAATTATTCTATATTCAAATAAGATGTGTTACAAATACAACTAAGGCTATTTGCGACAAATATTTCTATTTTTCCTACCATCGACCAATTAAAAATATGTACATTGATGAAGCTTCTTCGCACTTTTCTTGAAGTTCAAACTCTTTATTCGTAAAAAATGAGTTGAATATAAATTTTGGGTTTTGTACTTAATCAGTGCTGCGAAGTACATCTATCCCAGATTTTTGAATACCTCGTTTCTTCCAGATATGGATTTCTTGCAATGGATTCGTATTCAACATTCCAGTCTTTGTCAAGTATTAATTTCCTTCTTCCGTCAAAAAATTGGGGTTTAAGGTGTTTTCTTTGCAATGTTCCTGAGCATTCACATCCGAGACAACTTAGAAATGCAATTCAGGCTGATTTCAAAGTGAAAAAAATCATTTTATGTCACAACAGTTAAGGAAGGGGAAAAAAATTCAAGTATATAGTGACTGGTATTCTCCTTGTATTCAATCGTCTGTTTGGTTGAGAAGCCTGCCTGAGGATTTGTATGTGGAAATTCTTTTCTTTATTACAGTAAATTGGAAGAAACGTCCAACCCAGATGCAAAATGCAAATCTATTGAGGTTCATAACTTCTTTGGGTAGATGAGGTGTGGCAAGTGCATCAAATGCTATAGAATGCACCAGCACAGGTCTGGCAAGTGTATTAAATGTTGCAGATGGCATTAGAATATATCTTTCCTCATAGCGGGGGAGGTATGGCAACCCACAGAAAGGTTTGGAATGTTCAGAGGTGACGCCAAATATGTGGACTCTATAACTACATCTAGAGGAAACCGAACAAACTTTGACAAAGAACATGGCTTTCTGTCAAGTCAGCTACCAACGCCACAAGTAGGTCATCAAACTATGAAATAGAAACTCTTGTAGTGATAATATGTCATTTTATCCACCCATACAGATTCTGTTACCAACCTCCGAGGAAGACAAATACTTGTACGATCTCTACAATTCGATCCAGTGGCCAAATCTGTGTTGTTGGAAGAAGCTATATACTTAAACGAAAAACTATCTTGTAGGTGACCTAAAAATCCATTACAATTCCCAGCAACAAAACAAATAAGTTCAACAAAAAAATCTCCAGGTAGCCTTTTCAACCAACCAAAGCATCGAACACAGGGAGAACACCAACCATAACATACTTGTTCTTTTTTTCTTTCGTCCTCTCTGAGTTTCTCTTGTATAACAGAGTTTTTGTTTTACTCAAAGATCACGTCACATAAAACCAGTCTCTCTTCTTTCATCTTCCCCTCAATCGCATCTCTAAGTTGTCTTACATGTCCATGACTAGGAACATTAGAACAAAGGCACCCTAAAGTGCAACTCTTTGATGATAGAGAGAAATGGCAATAAGTATTTAAAAGCAAGGTTGGATGGTCTTCCATACATTTGGTGTTGATTCGTTTTAATGACAGATGTTCTCGATATTTTCAGTTATTAATGCCAATCTTTTTGAATATGTACGTCGAATAGTGACTAGCAACACGCATTAAAATTCCCATTTTCGAGCAGATTCTCAAGTCTGACATCTAATATATGCACAATATTAAAGAGGGACATGACGTCAAGGCCTTTGTTGGTCACATGTTCATGAACTATGCTGAAGCTTTTAAGAAAACTAAAAGTGCACAAGAAAAAAAGAAAAAGAAGAGTATTTTCACAAATTCAAAATGTAGGCAAAAAGAAATTACCAGATCCCATAATATTCGACTGTCTATTCATTTTAATGGCAGATGTCCTTGAGATTTCCGGTTATTAAAGCCCATAATTTTGAAATGCACAATATTAAAGAGGGACATGACCTGAAGGCCTCTGTGGGTGACACGTTCGTGAACTATGCTGAAGCTTTTAAGAAAACTAAAATTGCAGAAACAAAAAAAAAAACTATTTTTGCAAATTCAAAATGCAGGCAAAAAGAAATTACTGGATCCCATAATATTCGCCTGTCTATTCATTTTAATGGGAAATTTCCTTGATCTTTTTAGTTATTAAAGCCCATCATTTCTAAATGCACAATATTAAAGAGGGACATGACGTCAAGCCCTCTGTGGGCGACACATTCGTGAACTATGATGAAGCTTTTAAGAAAACTAAAACTGCAGAAGAAAATAAAAATAAAAAACATTCACAAATTCAAAATGCAGGCAAAAAGGCACTTTTATAGGTAAGGCACTTTAGTATTCAATGTTCTTCAAATTCAATGACATATTTATTATTTGATTAAAGGGGAAAAAACATCTGACAACCTAGAAGGAAGGTCATATATGATGGACAACTCATTGGCAGAAGCCATAGCAAGAATGCAAATTGAGTATCTAATAACCGCGGAACTACGTTGCGTTTGAGTCTTCAACTTTCCCTGCCTGTTAAAAATAAAAAACAAGAAAGGGTTGAATATTATCCTGTCTATTTATTTTACTGGGAGATGTCCTTGAGCTTTCCAGTTATTAAAGCCCATGTTTTCGAACCTGTCTGGTCGGTTCTGACACTTTGAAAGCATATTTAATGTGTATTGGGAAGTGTTGAATGTAGTGGGGATGGAGCCCTATGTAACAGACGTTACTACTATTTTTTTTTTTTTGTCGAAGAGCGTATGTAGAACGTACATAAAGAAAAGTAATTCGAGAATGCTATTTTTTTTGCACATGAGCCCTTGAAATTCAAATAGTCCGCAAGTCCAATTGTCTATTTGTATATAGTGGAACTATTCGTGCTATTTGTAGGAAATATACCAACAGTGGCCGAAGTTAGAGCCTGCCACCCCGAGAACCCGCGATCCAAAAAATGCTTACTATTTTTTTTTGTGTGTTTCTTTGTCCACCAGGGTATGTAAAACGACATACGTAAAGTAAATCGTTTTGACAATGCTAATTTTTTTGGACATGACAACCTTCAAATTCAAATTGTCCACAAGTCCGATGGTCAATTTGTATATCGAGGAACTCTCCAATTGTCAATTTTCAGCCGCCCACCCCGAGAACCTGCGATGAAAAAACTAGCTAAGTATGGGACGAGGGCTCTGTGCATGCTTTATATATCTACTTTATAAAATTACATATTTCCTATGTTTAATTTATGCTGTCCAGGAAACCTATAATTTGATAAATTTCAATGTCTTATGTCCAGGAGCCATTCCTTTAAAGAAAACTAATTCGGAAATGCTAATGTATACACCATAGTTCAATACCACTTATCTGCCAAGCTGCATCCATAAAACTAGCTAAGTATGCAACCGAATGACGACCGGTCAGAATGATCGCGGAACTCTCTGTGCTATTTGCAGGGCATGGAACAACAGAAGCCCAATTTTCATCCCCCACCCCGAGAACCCGCAATCATTAACCTATGTTGTTCAGGAAAGCTATAATTTCATAAATTGCATTCTCTTCTGTCCAGGAGGCTTTTTTTTAAAGAAAACTAATTCGAAAAAGCTAATGTATACACCACACACGACCTGTCATAGTATGCAACTGAACTGCAGTCGCTTGGAATGACCACATAAGTGCAATAAACTAGATTCAAACACAGTTTACAACATGAAAGTAAAAGAGTGAGAACAACTATATCTCCCACACAACAAAAGAGAATTTCATAACTATGAAACCATAGTAACACAAAATCCATGGAGAAAGCATCGACAACTATGAAATATATTTTGATCTTGACAAACTCTGATTCAAATCATAACAGATGCAAATGACATCATCTGCAATTCTTTACTCTATTATTTTATCTTAAAAATCCCAATTTTCAGCCTGCCACCCCCAGAAGCCGCGATCATTAACCTATGCTATCCAGGAAACCTATAATTCATAAATTGCATTCTCTTCTGTCTAGGAGGCCTTCTTTTAAAGAAAACTAATTCAGCAAAGCTAATGTATACACTGAACACGACCTGTCATAGTTCGATAGAACCTATTCACGAAGCCACGTCCATAAAACTGGATAAGTATGCAACCGAACGATGGTCGCTCGAAATGACCACAGAAACGCGAAAAACTAGAGTCAATCACAGTTTACAACAGGAAAGTAAAAGGAAGAGAACAACTATATCTCCCACACAACAAAATCCACTGCCATAAATATGAAACCATAGTAACATAGAATCCATGGAAAACACATCAACGACTATGAAAGATATTTTGAGGCCAAAAAACTCTGTTTCAATGCGTAACAGATGCAATTTACATTGCCTGGAATTCCTTAGTATGTTATTTTATCTTAATAGTATTCTATGCAAACCGAAGTGCAAAAAAATGTAACTAGAGATCCAACCGTAGATGCAGCATCCCAACATTGCAAACCCTGGGCAAACAAGAAAAAACACCAAATAAGAACATGTTATCACCCTATAAGTTAAAGGATCAACTGGTGAATGGAATATTATCTATCTCAGGTGTTTGT
>ML798490.1:127439-138879 GCA_009831015.1 Picea engelmannii | reverse complement strand
AGAATATTTCCTCTGGCGAGCCCCTGTCTAAATGTGGCATCGATCTACTGGTCCTAAGTCCCATCGCCTCCTATTGACTGCCATACCTTTTGTCACCTCTTGATGTAATCATCCACCTTTCCTGAAAGAGTCACGTCGCATAATTTCTGTCAGTCCTTCCCCCCATTCGCTCGTGAAAATCCCCCTCACCATGATCTTTACCCCAATCAGTAACTGCCACGTCACCCATCCGTATCCCTCAGTCACCACCACCCTCCATCTCACACTTTAAGTGATCCGTTGGCCATTTATTACTGGATAACCTATCCGTTAACCAGCTGACCTATCTCCCACACCCAACGAACACCCATTTACTCAAAAATACCCTTATTCTTCCTACTTTCCATTTACCCACTCCTCGCACCAGAGAAGTTCACACCATTTTCTCCTTCATTATAGTCATTCGCCCCCACCCACAGTCGCCCCGCTAACATTTTTTTTTTTGCAGGTACTATTGCAGTAATGGCGCCAAAGTCAAAACAAGAAGAAGAAGAGGAGAATCCGTTTCTCTCGCCTCCTATCGACCTTGAACGAATCCCACTGGCCAACAAAGATCATTTAATCACAGATACAAAGTGTGATTTTGATTTTGCAGAGCTTCAGTCGTGGCTCAAGGAAGTTTTCCTGGACCAGAGTGACGAAATTGGACTCTGGGAGTCCAACTTACATCTATATCTCTTTCCCCAGATTCACCCTTTTCCAGAGTTTGCCCTCAAGTGCCAAGCCCACTACATTCTCAAGCAAAGAGTCATCATCTCCTCGTCCTGAGAAATTTTGTTCCTCATCACGCCTGAATCCATTGACCAAATGATGCAAATCCCACGAGTTGACTCTACATCACCATTCAACCTAGAAATCCTCACAGAATTATACCAGAAAATGACCTTCCCCCAAAGAGATCAAATATTTGAGCTTTTCCTCCCACCATCCGCTCAATTTTCCTCCACAAATCCCCCTTATCCTTCTTCCATGTTTTCGACCAAAGGAAACTAGATCATCTCGTCCCCATGCGCCTTGTTGGGATACTATTCAGATCAGTGGGTAGATGAACCCATTCTGGGATTTTTATCCATCTTCTCTACCGATGAGAAGCCCAGTATGCATTTTGACTTCAGCACGTTCCTGGCGAACAGTATTCACGGACAGTTGGTTAATTTAACACTGAAGGCATGTTCCGGTACTCTTCCATACTGGCATATTTGTTCGTTTTCTTCCAAGCGGACAAATTTGTCTTTTCCATGTAGAAGATGGATGGAGATGGTAGACCCCAGGCAGTGACTGCATGGACCTCCTTGCTGAAGCATAACTCCACAGAGTTTAGTTTCAAGGAGTTCATCGATCAATTCTACCACCCAGTGGTAAGTATGCTTAGTGAAAAGCCCGAGCCTCGGATAAATGATGAAGTTCAGAGGATCCTGCATCTTTCGGATCACACCAAGACGGGTGATTGGTATTTGTACCAAGATTACATTGAGATCAGAGTATACGGGTGTGAGTTGGCCCCGTATAAGCTTCCGAAATACCTGCATGTCAAAAAAATTTCTCTGGAGTATATAAGGCAGATGATAAACTCTGATGATATCCATTTTGTGTCTCTAAAGAAAAAACAACAGCTCAGAATCAAAGGGCAGATTGGCTCTTTCATGTACAACAATCATGGCACTGGAGAAGAAGCAGACAGGCTACTGAAGGAAATGAAGTTCTTCATGATTTTCCCTTGGCATTACGATCCATGTGGGATCATCTCCGAGATGAGGGTGAAAAACAGGAACATCCCATATATCCACAAACCTAGGCCTGAAATTGAGAAATTTGCAAACCAGACTGCATGAGAGCCTAACACTTTGGTCGAAGCAGAACAACGGGATCCCCCGACTACTGTATCGCAAACAACCACACCACAGGTTCCAAAAGAGAAAAGGCCTAGGAAATATTTATCTCCACCTGTCACTGAGGTGTCGCCAGAAGAATTCCAATTGCAAACCAAGAGGTCTAAAACCATTCCAGCTCCTGACCCAACTGGGGAAAAGGAAGTCTCGTCTACTATAGTGACCAAGGTCGATAGGCCACCCCTAAGTGAAAGCCTCCAACATATCAGAACCTTAGCGTTGCCGAATAAATCTTCAGATTCTTCGTCGACCACCCAGCTAGGCAAGGGAGGACCGAAGTTGAGCATCTTTGAAAAGTATGAGCTGATCAAGAAAAGGAACCAGACCCTGACCAACAGTACTTACGCCTAGTTCTGGAAGCAGACGTCGACTGCACAACATAGGCTGCTATCGACATTTGACACCGAAAAGGGAAGAATGCATATGGCATTCCTCCACGCGCAGGTGTCATATCCAAAGGTGATCACTAATTACAAAAGGGCCACCTTTGAATTCCAGACAAAAGATGTGCATCCGGCCGATCAGATGGATCTGCACAAGAAAACAACGAAAATGGTCTTTTACACGCTGGCGCAGGCTTCCACTACTGCGTCCAAATTTCCAGTGTCCCTGAACAACGTTCAAACAAAATTGAAGTTAGAGAAGATATCGTCCTTTGCCAAGGACAAAATAATCAAAACTTTGGAGGAATTGGTCCTCAGGATCGGTTACGATCCTTCAAATGTGAAAGCAGCCAAGGATATGATTAAAAAGAAGAATGTTGACATAGCCTCCTTAAGAAAACAACTGAAACTCCTGCCAATAGAAGATTCACAGGTGAAGGAGATAACAGAGAAAAAAGGAGAAAAAGATGAAATGCTCAAACTAATCAGGGAGCTGAATGCACAACTTAAGGAAATGGAAGTTGAGATGGAGAAGCTGGTGAAAGAGAAAGAAAAATTGAATCCAATGGAATTCATTCCATTGAGTGCTATTCCCATTTCGGGAGTGAGCACAACATCAATGACAGATGTCCCATCTGCGACTCGACTGACATCCCTATAAAAGACAACTAACATGGCTAAATCTATTGAAAAGATGAACCTGTAGGAAACAGAGATCAACAGGCTAAAAAAGGAGAGTGAGAACCTTCAAGAACTCAAATCTTCCTTTCAGATCAGCCTCTCCAAGGAAAAGCAGGTGACAGATCAGCTCAAACAAGAGTTACAACAGCTCCGGAAGCAAACAGTGGCAGGAAACACTTTGGCCGAGGTTAAAGAAAGTGTATGGACAGACATCACCAAGTACATGAACGAGATATGGCCCATGATACAGATCATGTTTGAGCAGAATGAATTGGTGCAGAGAAGAAAATAGGCCACTGGGAAGATCAGATCAGAATTGGGAGAGATGCCAACACAGGCTAACGAGATCATCAAGTTCCTTAATTCTAAGACCAGGGATGAGCTAGAAGAGATAAAAATCGAAGATAGAATAGAGACCATCCTTGAGGTCAAAAGAGTTTTGACCAAGAGAGGTTTAATGCTTCAACTAGAAGAAAAGGTTCAGGCCATGGAGCTAGGGGTACAAAGATTTTTTGGTAAGATTCAGGCTCTACAGAAGAAAGTTCTTCCTAGTCTGAAGGTAATCAATGACAAATTGATGACACTCCCAGACTATAAAAAGAGAGTAGACGATGTGGCTAAGGACAACTCCAAGTTTTCAGGAATTCAAGGCAGCATCACTGGCAAGGCATTTCTAGATGCACTTCAGTGGGATATTAACATTCAGCATGAGATTCGATACATCTTTGTCACCAAACCTACCTTCGCCAAGTACACAGAAATGGATGAAGTGTATCAAAGGCTACTCAAAGTCAACGTGCCCAATCATCTTCGATGGGAAGAACTCTGTGATCTGATCGAGTAGCAGATGAGCTGTCCTAGCCCAGTCATTTTTCCAGTTAGATGAGGTCGTGCAAAGGCCTCATCAACAACCCACCCAGAAATCAGCATGCAGTTATAACACATCATCAAGCAGTTCCTAGATTTTTGTAATTTGTTAAGTTAGTTAGGCTAAAAATAGATTTAGCACGTCCTGGTCATTAATGACAGGATCGTTTGTAATTTTGAGTTATAAATACTTCATCATTTGAAGTATTGAGGGTTGTTTATCTTCACACCCTGCAATCTATCAGACTGTAATATTTTTGAAGAGATCTTCCAATAATACAAAGAGGCACTTTTACAGGATTCTTGCGTGTGTTCACTGGTGATGTTTTTTCTAAGTTAAATGTTATTCTCACTTTGTTATCATACTGTTTTCTAAATCTAATATTTGGAAGTAACGAATGTTGCAGGATTTATCTCGTATACCCTATTTCTGAATCAAAGATTTAAGTGTTTATCTTCTCATTTTATGATAAATAAATTCTTAATTGCTTCTTTGTTGTAATTGTTTTTCTCATCTTTTATGTTGTTCCTCATTTATGCTACTAAGAATCCAATGATTATATTATCTCTCCCTGTGAAAGGTTCCTTTGTTTTTTTGGTTCATATTTCATCCTTACGACATAGACCCCATATCCCAATGGATGTGTAAATTGCCTCAACCAACTCAACAAACACTACGACACAAAATCGACTTATCAATTTATCTAGCCTAATATTTAAAAATTGGAAACATATTTAAATCATAGAGAGATCCCTCTCTGAAGTTGGAAGGGCTAGATCCTAGCTTCAAAAGCGGTTCGATAAAGTTACCTCTCGTAGATTTCTTCTTCCGAACAACCTCTAGGAAATTTACAGAGCGCTAACATAGTGGCGACCGTACTGGGGACAGAACAGAACTAAAATTTAGAGATTCACATTTTCTTTTCCCTAGAAGAAAAGTTTGTTCCTAAAATATTGCAAATTTGAGAAGAAAGTAATGTTTAGAGGTTGATTAAAATTTGTACATATTATTTTCAGACTCATAAAACTAAAAATTATATATAAAAATCGAAAAGAAATCTGGCTCCCAAGAAAGTTTATACTCGATCTCATCTAGACCCAAAACCTGCGATATTAATAGATATCCCAAAACAATTGCTCAGGAAAAATATCGTAGCTGAAGGTTCAGTAAGTCATACTCCTTCTCATAAGTCCCTTTCCTGTTCAGGGGAGCTCATTACCTTTCAAAACCTTGACTTTGACACCCCTTCCGAACAAAGCCTGGTTAGGACAAGATCTGACAGTTTTGTGACTGAATCATTTTGGACCCAACCATTTTGCAACCCCAGACTCTTGAAGTTATATTTCCCACTGCTAAACCACAAACCACTCCCTTGGTGCTTGCCAGTTCCTCCTCATCCTCGTCTTCATTCGCTACCTCGCCTATGATCTAGTTTGTTATCCCACCTCCTCCACCTATCATGGTAGCCAGATATGCTCCCTTAGTGCTGGCCGCGCCTCTTCATGCCATGCCCCAAGACTATCAAACAAGACTCCCACAGTTCGACGGAATAGGACCTTTGAACGCCCAACAACACGTTGATAAAATGAATGATTATTTTTACCTGCATGAAGTAGATGAGGCTGATGTTCAAATGAGATTGTTTGCCCAAAGTTTGACAGGTGACGTTAAGAAATGGTATAAAGGTTTACGTGCCGCCTCAATCCTTGAACTTAATGCATTTCAAAGGAGTTTTCTAGATAGATGGGAGGTAAAGAAAAACCCTCTCCAAATATTGTCAGAATACTAAAACATTAGGAGAAATCAAGGTGAGAGAGTACAGGATTACTGCACTCATTTCAATAACCTGTACAATGCAATCCTAGCTGAAATCAAACCTCCACAGGGTTTGGCATTGATAAAATTCCCTGATGGTTTTGACGCTGATATGTCATACCAATTGAGGGAAATAAATTCTACCACGCTGGAAGACATGCAGAAAAGCGCAATAAGTGTGGAGGCCATTTTTTTGGCAAAAAGGGAACGACATAGGTCAGAGAGGAGAGTCACCATTAAAGAGGAACCTTCCACATCAACCTCAGATTCCAAATTGGATTCCTTGGCCAAAACAATGGAAAGAATGATGGAAAGACTTATTGTGTCAGAAAGAAATCCTCCAAGAGAAAACCCATCAGCTCCTCAAGTTCAAAATCCTAACTTCAAGAGAAACCCTCCTCAAATCAGACAGAGAGATCCTAGGGATCAAAGAGAGAAGAGAGGTCTGGATCAACAGATCATACCTCCCCTACAAGAAAATTATGCTGATGAAGGAGAGGAAGTGATTGAGGAACTAGAGGATACTCACATAAATATCATGGGCATTCATGATAACGAAGATATTTTCCTCACCTAAGAAGAGAAAGAACTTTTTCTTCTCAATCAAACAAAAGTAAGTGAAGAACTTGAAGATGTTGAGTAGTAGGCATTCGAAAATGCCATTTTGGAGGTACACCGATAGTACAATCTGCGGAGTAAAAAGACAGAAGGGAGTTCCCCAAAAAAGACGATCAATACAAAGAAGGTAGTCAAAACCAAGAAAGCCTCTAAGCCATCTGCCGAGAACGTTCCTGAGAAGAGTATTGTCGAAGTTCCCACAAAAAGAAACCTTACTATTCTGAAAACATCGCCGCAGCTTGAGGTTTCATCCATTAATCAACCAAGTACTTCTGGCCAGAAGAATTTTGTAGAAAAACCATAATTGATGAGCCAAACCAGAGTCCCTACACCTTTCAGCCTCGAAGGGGAATTATCCAAAGTAAAAATTCCCATTCCCCTTTTCGAGTTGATGAACAAAGATGCTTATCGTTCACAAGTGATTAAAGCACTGACCATTGAACCTGATATAGGTACGAAAGCCTTAACCGTTGGATTATAAAATCATTCAAACACTATGAACCTAACAGATGATCAACCTGAACTTCTGTTTGGACCTGAAGTAGATGGCCGAGATGATAATGGTGATGTCGCTCCTTTTTACATCAGTCTAAATATACATGACCTGATCTTGCATAATGTTATTTTGAATTTGGGTGCTTCTCACAATCTGATGCCTAAAGCCCACAATCTGATACCTAAAGCAGTGATGGATAAACTGAGACTAGAGGTCACCAGACCCTACAAGGATTTACACTCATTCGACTCTAGTAAAGTTAGATTTATATGTTTGATCCATGACCTATGTATCTCCCTGGTTTAGATTCCTGCAAAGAGCATGGTCATGGATGCAGTAGTTGCAGACATCCCCCCAAAGTATGGAATGTTGCTATCCCAGTCTTGGGGGGATAAGTTGAGAGGTACCCTACAGCTAGATATGTCGTATGCCACTATCCCAGTTTTCGGGAAACAAAGACGGCTATATAGAGAAACATTGATGAAATACATGGTCAGTAGCCAAGAAAAACCGCACAACTATCCTCTTTACTCCACACATTCTGACTTGGATTCTTTCATCCTGTATAACGATGGTGACATAGAAGAGAAAAACACTCAACTGGGTGAGGATACATCTCGTCTAGATGAAGGCCAAGAAATCATCGAGGTAGAAAGGAAGAAAAACGTGATAACTGAAGAATTGTCGGTAGATTTCTGGAGTATGGATTTTGATGGAGTAGTAAGCAAAGAAGGAGCTAGAGCGGGAGTTTGGCTACACAATCACAGAACCAGGTATTCAGAAAACCATTCTTACAAATTAAATTTCCAATGCACTAACAATATCGCTGAGTATGAAGCTTTGATGCTCGGTCTGAAACTTTTGAAAAGAGTTGGTGCCAAATAGATTATGGTAAGAGGCGATTCTGAGTTAATAATCAAGCAAATTAAAGGTGAGTATGCTGCGAAACATCCCCGTCTTAGGGCTTATAGGAATGTTGTTCTTGATGCCCTTAGATGTT
Source organism: Picea engelmannii (assembly GCA_009831015.1). Lineage (NCBI taxonomy): Eukaryota > Viridiplantae > Streptophyta > Pinopsida > Pinales > Pinaceae > Picea > Picea engelmannii. Next base: position 131,090 of record ML798490.1, on the reverse strand, counting down.
TCACTGAAGTTGATTTGCAGGTAATGCCTAGGGGACATAATATTTTGGCAGACGGATTGGCTACGTCAGCAGCCACATGTAAGATTCCTTTTCACTCAACTCGCCCATACATGGTAGAGGTGAAGTGCAGACTGACCGTTCTCGACAATATCAGGTACTAGAAAGTGTTTGGTAATGAAGATCAAATCGAAGATTTTTTGCAGTGTAAAAATGATTTTGAATGTACAAATATAGATTTAGAGAACGAAGATGAAAATGTAAATAGATCTGATTTTGAAAATATCGTGTAAATAGCGTAGATTCGGGATAATTAGGCGATGATGAGATGGAGAGTGATGTTCTGCATTTGAAAAGTAATTTTTTACCTAGGGGTCTAGTTCCTTTAGAGGACTTGTTTGATTTTAACGATGTAGCCAAAAAAACAAAAATTGAAGCCAGTGGACAAGAAGTAAAATATTGTAATATAGGGACAGAAGAGAAACCCAGGATGGTCAAATTGTCCAAATCATTACCCCCTGAGAAAAAACTCAAATACATTGAGTTGTTCAAAGAATATGCAGATGTCTTTGCCTGGGGTTATGAGGATTTGAAATCTTATGATACCAACATCATACAACACAAGATTCCAATAAAAGAAGACCAAAAACCATTCAGGTAGAAACTTAGGAGAATAAATCCCAAGTTACTCCCTTTGATAGAAAAGGAAATCAAAAAAACGTACGATGCCAAAATCATAGTCCCGTTATGTTTTTCCAAATGGGTCTCCAATTTGGTCCCTACACGTAAGAAATCTAGGGAAATCAGGCTTTGCATAGATTTTCGAAACCTGAATAAGGTATCCCTGAGGACAATTACTGCTTGCCAAAAATGGACCACATACTACAAAGGGTAGTCAGATCTAGTCAAATCTCTTTGTTGGATGGGTTCTCGGGTTACAATCAGGTCCTTGTTCACCCACATGACTAAGACAAAACCGCTTTCACTACACCATGGGGCACTTTCATGTATGTGAAAATGCCTTTCGATTTGATGAACGCTGGAGCTACTTTACAGAGAGTGATGGACATCGCCTTTGTGGAAGAGTTAGGTAAATTTATCATCATCTATCTGGATGATGTAACTGTGTTTTCTCAGTCTGATGATGAGCACCTGAGGCATCTCAGACGATTCTTGAGAAATGCAGGAGGTTTGGGATTTCTTTAAATCCTAAGAAGAGCCTTTTCGGACTAGAGGAAGGAAAACTGCTAGGGCACATAATCTCCAAGGATGGAATCAAAATAGACCCCAACAGAATCGAGGCCATATAGAAATTAGAACACCCAATAAACATCAAAGAATTACAGTCTTTTATCGGAAAAATACATTTTCTACGAAGATTCATACCCAATATGGCAGAGCTCCTCAGAAACATTATAAATATGTTAAAAAGGGATGTAAAAATAAAATGGGACACCAAGTCCAGACAATCTTTCGAACAAGTCAAATGAGCGCTCACAGAGGCCCCTGTCTTGATCAGTCCTGATTTTACCAAGGATTTCTATCTTTTTTATTTCACCTCTGAACATACCATTGCAGCGGTATTATTACAGAAGAACAACGAAGGGTATGAACAACACATAGCCTTCTTTAGTAAAGCATTAAGAGATGCTGCTTTGAATTACAAGATAATGGAGAAACAAGCTTTTTCCTTGGTAAAAGCCATAAAAGATTTTAGGGTCTACATTCTCCATTCCCACACCATTGCATATGTTCTGAATGCGGTAGTAAAAGACATTTTGACCCAGGACAATCCAGATGGAAGAAGAGGAAAATGGATTGCTGTCATTTTAGAATATGACATAGAGATTAAGCCTACGAAACTAATTAAAGGTCAAGGCCTAGCTAAATTAATGGTTGAATCTAATTTCCATGCTCTTGACATTAATTTTTTAGCTGCAGCGGATCAACAGGGTGAGATGGCGACTCCAAGCGTGAGAGAGGTATTTCTAAACTCTCCATGGTACACCGACCTTATATTTGTTTTGCATAATTTACAAGCTCCCCCTGGTTTGACTAAGACTAAAGCTAGATTTTTTAAGTTGAAAGCCTTAAAATTTTGTATTCTAGAAGGCAATCTGTATTGGAAAGATCCTGGAGGTATTCTGTTAAATTGTTTATTGAAAGATGAAGCTGACAAAGTGCTACAAGAATTTCATGCAGGAGAATGTGGTGGCCATCTGAACTGGATGGTTACAGCCAACAAAATCCTTAGAGCTGGTTTCTATTGGCCCACCCTATTCGCTGATGTACATCATACAGTGACCGCATGTCATTAATGTCAGTTGTTTGAAGGAAAAAGGAAACTTCTCCCTCTACCCCTGAAACCGATCTCAGTTGAAGACCCTTTCCAACAATGGGGATTGGAATTCATTGGAGAAATACACCCGCCTTCTTTAGGCCAGCACAGGTGGATTCTCACTGCCACAGATTATTTTACCAAATGGATCAAAGCAGTACCAAGCAGGCAAGCCATTGACTATGTTATTATTAAATTCCTTGAAAATAATATTTTGTCTCGTTTTGGATGTCCTAGAACGATTATAACTGATAATGCAACTGCTTTTCGATTGAAGAAACTCATAGATTTATACAACCAGTATCACATTGGTTTGGGACATTCCACAGCTTACTACCCTCAGAGGAATGGGCTGGCAGAATCTTAAAACAAAACCCTGGTAAACATTATCAAGAAGACGTTGCAGGGAAAACAAAAATTTGTGGCATAACAAGTTGGTGTTCGCATTATCGACTGACAGACTGACCACCAAAAGGTCAATCGGTATGTCACCATATCAACTGGTCTATGGCACATAAGCAGTTTTCCCCACTTCCTTAGGAGTCCCTGTCATGAAGTTGCTTCAAGACGTACAAGTCGAGCCAAATGACTCACAGAGAAGGATCAACCAGATGATACATTTGCAACAATCTAGGGAGGAAGTATTCAACAAGACTCAGGTTGTCCAAGAAAGCATCAAGAATATTTTTTATAAAAGAACCAAGGAAGATGATTTTGAGCTAGGAGATTTGGTGCTGAGATGGGACGCCAGAAATGAAGACAAGGGAAAGCATGGAAAATTCGATAGTCTGTGGAAGGGACCATTCATGATTCAAGCATTCATAGGAAACAACACTTTCTTGCTAAACAATGCTGATGGGACAGATCTTCCATGAGGACCAGTAAATGGCAGAATGTTGAAGCATTATGTGTTGCCTCAGTAGAGACTCGAGTTTTCACTCTCCATTGTACATACCATTTTTATTTTTTGCCTACATTTTCTGAGTGAATAACATTAGTCAGTTGGTTGAAGCCCGAAGAGAAGGCCCTAAGTCGCTGACCACTGTTCTTCCATTTTTTGAGAATAAAACCAATCAATCAACGAAGGCTACTAGGCATAAATTTTCAGAACGACAGGAACCAGGATTCTTGGCACTTCACAAAGAAAGTACCATCCCCAGGTGCAGCCGTTGTTATCACCCTATAAGTTATAGGATCAACTGGTGACTGGAATATTATCTATCTCTGGTTTTTTTGTTGACAAATGATTTTTCATTCTGCAAATAATTTGAAAAGAAAAGAAAAGAAAAAGAAAAAAGAAAGAAAAGAAAAAAAAA
>ML798490.1:70805-106619 GCA_009831015.1 Picea engelmannii | reverse complement strand
TTTGTTTCTTCTAAAAGTAGGGCATGAAACATGCCCAAGTAATTACTTCCAAGTATTGTATGTTCAATTTTATACTTTATCATAGTAAGTTTTAATGAGGATTAAATTTTCTTAGTCTTTGGGAAGTTGTTGGAAATAGTTGGATTTGAGAGATTCTCTCCAACTAGATGATTCCTAGATTGGCGCAAGGTTGAGATATTTGCTCAACCAAGTAGATTGTGTGATCAATGTGCTTTGTCTATCTTGCGACAAATCTTTGTGTATTTATATATACTCTATTTCATTTTTTAATAGAGCACTCATCACAATTTTGGTTTGTGTAACAATGTCTACTCTCTTTCATGTTTCCTTTCATGGTATCAGAGACGGACTGGACGCGGCTGAGGAAAATGGAACCCACATAAATGGAAACCTAAAGGAGGTTAACGTAGGAGAGTAGAATAGATAGTCTGAGTGAGTGAATTGTTATTATGTATGTAGTAGATTGTTTTTCCATCATCAAAACCGTGAAGGAGATGGGCCATCATTCTGTGGAGAATGGAATTGTTGGTTTTGAAACCCATTGGATGAAAAATGTTGGCCAAGGATAGATGAACGTTATCATATCTGCATTAAGGATAGAGAAATATGAGATTATGCTGCTCACATTGGAGGTTTTAAACTTGCATGGAAGAGAATCCACGTGAAGGAAAGGAGTTGGCCGCTGTAAAAGTGAAGCTGCATGGAGGAGCCATCACTAAGAAGATTTACCTCAACGTATGGTAAACCTAGATATACATATGAAGAAAGAGAAGGACTGATATCGATAGAAAGAGCTCCCAATCTTCAAAATTTCAGTTTAGAATTTTGTGTGTGCTGTCACATATGTTGCAAGCACACTACAAAAACTGGATTTGTGCTAACCAAGGAAGCTCAAGACCGTGTTCCCAGACTCAATCCCGGTGAATCAATGTCGCCTATGAGTAAGGTGAAGCCATGGAAGATGGGGGATATGTTAATTACCTGAATAAATCTACAAATTTGCTTAAGAAATAACCCTTAAATCTCAACAAGAATAACCAAACCATTCACCAAAATATTGAACATAAGAAATAGTCAGAACCCTTGAGGTAGGGTAACAAAATATATTATTACTTATGGAAGGAATGCACTCCTCAATCAATAATTTCTTGTTACAATAACAATATTCTTCACCATGCTCCAATACATTTCTTACACTTATTTATATACCATTATCTATCTTCTAGGAACATTCTAGAGAATCAATCTTCTAGAAATCCTATTTATTAGATCTAACTACCTTAGTGGGCCTTATTTAATAATATAGTGGACCTAGTCCACCTTACATTGAATGGCCTCCACTAATAATATATAACCACATTACCATTGGGTACCTCCCATATTACTTCCCTAGGTATACTACATTCCACCTCCCTTAGGCATGTTTCGTCCTCGAAACATGAGAAGAAACCATACAATGTGACTGGCTAAGAATTGTAGGCAACTGGTACCAAGTATGACCATCCATTCATCCTAATGGAAGATGAAAATGATGTCCAACTTTTGCCTTTCCACCCTAATATTGCACTGCATCGTGCCAATGTTTCCATGGGATTGGTTCTTTAACCTAAGGTCTTCCTGCAGTGCTGGTAGTCCTCCATGCACCTCTTGATTTGTTTCCTTTATGGGTCCTTGTTGGTGCATAAGTGTGTTGATTCTTACACCCTTGCCTTGATTACTGTTTTTTCTCGATATGATGTGGATAACGATATACAACAACTGTAGGAATCTGTCCTTTTTTCTTCAATTCTGCCACATGATGTTCCTTTGATTCAATGATCTCCTTGACTTTTTTATGGTGTCCTTCCAGTGGCTTTTCTTTGTCTCCTTTTGTAGACTCTACCTCTGATTCAACTTCAGACTCTGCAATAACTTATTTTCTTTCCTCCATAATCCCTTCTTGCTTACTAAGAGACACATCCTACAATGTAATTTTCTTTTTCTTGTACCAAATCTTTAGAAACTTCTTTTGCACATTAATATTAACTATACCAAATGATTCCATCTAAGGATATCCCAAAACAATATCCACATCAACCATATCTATAGCATGAAAATTAGAATGCAACACATATTTGTCCATGGTGATCTTCAAATATTTAATAATTTGAACAATTTCACCCTCAACTTGTGTGTTGTGAATATTCTTTGCAAGAACTTGCAATCTATTAACCAACAAAATATTGATAAAATTTCGTTGGCAACTAGGGTTAATAGAAACAATGGCATTTTGTTTATGAATACAACCATGAACATGTAATATTGATTTTCCACATGAAAGTAAACCATTGTTGCTCCCTTTATCAATATGAGACCATTTATATAAAAGTAAATTTTCAAATTCTTCATCAGAAATGTGCCATCAATTGGCTATTGCAAAGCAATTTCCACCAAATGGTCGCATCACCTTGTAATTTACACTCTACCCAATATTTCCAATTCTCTTCTCAAGACGACTTCCTATCTTTTATGAATTCTTTAATACTAGGGCCATCATCTTTTTCAATAAAATACAACTTGCTTGGAAGAAATCTTCAATATAAAATAGGGTTTATTAATAACTTACTATGCAAATCGCATGGTTTTTTTCCAAAAAAAATCATGAAAAATGGTCGTATTTAAAATGCTCATAAGTTTACTTCCGAGACTCTGTTTCGGTTGGTATTTTTCTAAGAGGAATTCAAATATCCAATTATTTTATGCAAATTTTGAGTAGAAAGTTTCAGAACTGAGTTTGAAGTGCGCCACCCCTTTTTTTTCCTTTCAAAAAACATGCAAAATGAACCCCAAAATTTCTTCCCTTATTTGGCCAAGGAAAAAGCTCTAGTACCAAATGTTAAATACCTAAAAAGATATGCAAATATAATTCAGAAATAACCAAGAATAAACCAAACCATTCACCAATAATGAACAAAAGAATGTAGACAAAACCCTTGAGATAGGGTAACACCATATATTATTTCTTATGGAAGGAATGCACTCCTCGAGCAATACTTGCTTGTTACAATATCAATATTCTTCACCATGCTCCAATACATTGCTTACACTTATTTATATAACATTCTTTATCTTCTAGGAACATTCTAGAGTAGGAATCTTCTAGAAATTCTATTTATTATATCTAACTACCATAGTGGGTCTTATTTAATAATATAGTGGACCTAGTCCACTTTACATTGAATGGTGTCCACTAATAATACATAACCACATTCCCATTGGGTACCTCCCATATTACCTCCCTATTACAATATATGCTGATGTTATTGAAGAAAACCCCACTGCAACATTGGGAGAGCCTATGTACATATTGATTGTTTTGCAGTTTGTATTAAAGAAATCATTGGCCCATGATGGTGTTGCTTGAGGTCTTCATGAAGGTGCCAAAACAAAGTGTTGTTGCAGTAAGAAGAGTCCCACATCCTGCGAAGGAGTCACTAGTGCTAGAGCGTGTGATTGTATGGGGCATGTGAAGGAGCCACTAGTGCAAGAGAGAAAAAGTTGCATGGAAACGAGACAACATTATATTTATGATTACTACCCACTCATACAACATGAGAAAAAAATGTACAATATGCACATAATAAGGGTACATGTATTTTAATTTTAAGAGAGTTATGTTGTGTGTTTTTATAGACAAGCAGATCATTAATAAATTTTGTTAAAAATGGTGGCTTGGGAAATTCACAAGGTGCATTATAATCCCAGATCCAAACTTTACAAGAAGGATATCTGATCCAGGTGGATATTGGTGGCCACCCACCTATTCCAACTAGCTCCTCTTGTAAGTTTCTAGTTCAACACGTTCTTTTGTAATTGTTTGTAATTGCGAGTTATACACTTCCAGGGATGTCTGAAGCCCTACACATCTTCCAGGTGGATATTCGTGGCCTCCAACCTAATCCAACTGCCTTAGTTTATAATTTTTCATGTCAGTACATCTTTTTGTACTTCCAGGGCTGTTTTGGGGCCCTAAATAATGTTTTTTTGGCTTACCACAATCAAATTATAGACAAAGTTAGAGTTTGACGACACAATGTGTATTTATCTAAAATACCTTTCCAATGGGATATCACGTGGCTAAAACATAGGTTGTATGCAAAAGTTATGACCTCAGGAAGTTGAGGTACCAACTTGCCCATAGGGGCCCACAAAACTTTTGGCGTTTCATCTTCTAGGGTTAGGTTTTTGGATATCTAGGGTTTTGGCATTCCCGAGTAATATTAAAAAGGCATCGTGAGCCTCATTGTAATCATTCTGCTCAGACAAATGCACGTAGCAACCACATATCTTCTCAGAGATATCTACCACCATTCGAGCAAGTTGTTTTTAGTTCTGTAGTTTTACAGTTTTAGCCTATTTAATTTATTCAATAGAATTTATTATTCACTGGATATTTGTTGTTGTTCTCCAAATATCTATGTTATTGTATTCAGTCTGTCATTCATTTCGTTCTGCTCATAAATCTGGATCAATGGTATCAAAGTGATCTACTATTTATTTATTTTTCTTCATGCATGTCCCCAATAAGATCTGGGTATAAGAAGTTGGGACTCGAACCAGTTGAGCCTTTGCAAGATCGACCACATTGAGCGTAATAACAACCCATGGGGGAAGAAAATAAATATGATGGAGCAGGAGATCCTTTTAAAATGTTTCTTGAGGAAGCCCTTGCGCAAAAAATGAATGAAATGATGGAAAAATTTGCACAGATCCTTCGGCGGCTGCCCACATGAGACGCATCTTCATCAAGCATCCATGCAACCCCCTTCAAGATACAAGTAAATTTTGATATTCCATTATTTGAAGGACTAATATATGCAGATGTTGTAGATAAATGGTTGAATCTACTCAAAGGGTATTTTTCGGTCCACAATTTTTATGATAGGGAAAAGATTACTTTTGCACTCCTCAAGGTCATCCCCCATGTTAAGGGCTAGTGGGATACTTACTCTAAGCGAAGGGCCATAGAGGAATCTGCAAGATTTGCGGTCTCCCCCACATGGGATTCCATTAGGGATGCTATTAAAGAACAATACTACCCTATTGGAAGNCTCAAGGTCATCCCCCATGTTAAGGGCTAGTGGGATACTTACTCTAAGCGAAGGGCCATAGAGGAATCTGCAAGATTTGCGGTCTCCCCCACATGGGATTCCATTAGGGATGCTATTAAAGAACAATACTACCCTATTGGAAGGTACGAGGACCAGTACATAAGATGGACCACCCTGTGTTAGGAAAGGGACTAGACAATACCAGACAATACCAAATTTCACCAATATTTTCCATACCCTGTGCACCAAATTGGGTATCAAAGAATCTGAGTGACATCTGGCTCTCAAATACCGCGGTTGTCTGCATAGATACATTCAAACAAAAATGGAGTTTCTGGACATCACATCATTGGGTATGGCTGATAGATATGTTGTCAAGATCGAGTAAAAATTTAAGCAGAAGAGGCGAGAGTTTGGATCTGCAAATTCCTCACAGCCAAAGCAGGGAAAAGTCGGCCCCAACCCACAAAACAAGGGACAGAGAAAATATGGCCACTCTCAGGACAACTAGTATAAGCTGCAACACAAGAAGAGTAGTGAGAATTCGAAGAAGGACATGGGAAAATGGTGTGAATACCATAAAATCCCTTGGCACAATACTGAATAATGTCGCTCCAAGAAGTCATTGATGGCCGAGCTGAAATCTTCCGAGTCAGAGGCCGATTCTGACTATGAATCAAATTTAGAAGGAGGGAAGCAGATTATCGATGTTGAACCTAGTACCACTGTCGCTACCACCAAATTCCAATGAAGCGAACCAGAAGAACCATAGGAAGGGGAACACCTCTTTCACTCATAGATGTGGGTAAAGGGGGCTTTGCTTCATTTCATTGTAGATAGTGGCAGTCAGAAGAACCTGATCTCAGTAGAGGTTGTCAAGCATATAGACCTATCGAAGACACCACACTCGCATCCCTACACCATTGGTTGGCTTTTCCAAGGAAGAGATCTCCATGTCAACCAATAATGTTGTCTTCCCTATGACATCAATCCTTTAAAATAAAACCTATTGTGTGAAATTGATCCCCTTGAAGTTTGTGATGTTCTTTTAGGACAACCATATTTGTGGAAGCGACATGTTGTGTATGAGTCTATACCCCACATTGTTATTATTACTTTGGGTAGAAAATTGTACAGGATACCAAAGGTAGTGCCGCCTACCGCTATTTCTTTAATCTTCGCTAAGAAATGCAGTAAGGTCATTTCACAGACCGGGAAGTTCGTCTTATTTGCGATCCATGCTCACAATAAGCAAAAGGTTGCTGCCACATCTGTGGCCTCTACACAGAGCCTCTCTTTGCAGCATAAGCAAGTGGACGAGATTGTGGAAGAGTACAAAGACATCTTCTCCTCACCCACTCGGGTATTGACGCACCTCTTCCTAATGGACTAGTCTATCGTCACTCACTGATGGAAAATGAAAAAATCAAGCGTCAGATCCAAGATCTGCTTCAAAAGGGTCACAGCAGACCCAACTCCTCCCCTTGAAAAATCCTAATTGTACTGGTGTAAAAGAAATATGGGACCTGGCAACTCTGCATTGATTACAAAGAATTAAACAAAATCACAGTCAGGAACTAGTACCCAATTCCCATACTTGATGACCTTCTTAACCAAATCAAGGGGGAAAAGTTCTTCAGCAAGATTGACCTAAAGTCTGGATACCACCAGGTTCCCATTGAACCAACTAATGTATGGAAGACAAATTTCAAATCTAAAGAAGGTCTCTTCAAATAGCTAGTCATGCCCTTTGTCTTAACAAATGCACCAACCACTTTCATGAGATTGATGGATGATGTATTGAGACCATTCACCAACTCTTTTGTGGTGTTATATTTGGATGACATCCTCATCTTCAACAGAACTTTGGAGGAGCACATGCAATATATTCAATAGGTTTTGAGCACTCTACGCAGCACAAGCTATAGGAAAACTTGGAAAAAATCTCCTTTGGCATGAACAAAGTCCAATACTTGGGCTAAATTTTTGATGAGAATGGGGTGCATATTGATATAGCTAAGATCCAAGTCATTTGTGGCTGGTCAGCCCCGACCACACTAACTGAGCTTCAGAGCTTCTTGGGACTCACCAACTTCTACTAATGGTTTGTGTTGGGATTCTTCCATATTGCATGGGCCCTCAACCAAGTGACCAAGGGCAGTGGTAGGGAAAATTTCACGTGGGGGAAGGAACAACAATGAGCATTTTGATCTGAAGAATTACTTGTGATCAAATCCAATACTCTCCTTACTTTATCTACAACAACCATTTGAGATTGAGAGATGCATCCAACTATGTTATAGGTACATTTCTTACTCAACACGCTCATCCAGTAGCATACTGATCCAGATTTTATGAGCAAAACGAAATGAATACAGATTATTAACATATGCTACTGATCTGGATTTTATGAGAAGAACGAAATGAATATAGATTATTAACAGATGCTTAACACAAAATAACAGAGATATAGTAAAACTAGTTTTCTATTCAATAAATAAATAAGCTGAAACTGTAAAATGCAGCGAAAACAAGCTTGCTGGAATGGTGGCGGCTTATCTCTGAGAAGAGATGTGACGACTGCGCTCATTCGCAAGAAGATGATTACAATGAGGCTCTGAAGGCCTTTTCTACAATCAACAGGAATTCCAAAAGTCCTAGACATCCAAAAACCTAACCCTAGGAGATGAAGCGTCAAAAGTCATGTGGGCCCCGTTTGGGTAAGTTAGTGCAACAACTTCCTGGGGTCGTAACTTTTGCATACGATCTTCGTTTTAGGCGCATGATAGCTCGTTGGAAAGGTATTGTCAAGGAGATTCATTTTGGGGCCTCAATCATGCTGTAGAATATCATTGAGAAACTTGATCCTGAAAACCCTTCATTTAGGCCCTCAAAATGGACCCAGAATTTAAAACCTGCTAAAAATAGTAAGTTGCCAAAATTGCCAGAAAACTATTTTGAGCCAGTTGGAAAAGGTGGGTGGCCATCGATATCCATATGGATCAATCCTCCCTCCTTAGGAAGCAATGGTATCCATTGCGTTTAGGTCCCCCATTAGATGAGGAAATTTCTGTTGAATCTGGCCCCGGGTGAGCCACTTGCCTTGGTGCAGGACCTGCCCTTCTTTGACGACTCGATAAAGCTTGATCCTTTGTTGTCGAGTGCCCTTGGTATGTGTGTCCACAATATGATCATTGGATGCCTGTTGTATGCAGTCGGGGTTGAGCTCAGTTGGTGTCATTTGTTCTGCTACTGCTGAGGTGTCCAATAATGGTGGAAAATAAGGGCGAAGGAGATCCACGTTGAACACTGAGTGCAGGCCAAGGAAAGGAGGAATGTTGAGCTAAAAAGCATTATCCCCCACAACCTTGGTGATGGTGTATGGCCCATAATGGAGTGGGTGAAGCTTCCGATGGGGTCCTGTAAGGCATTCTTTCTGCAAGTGAAACCAAACTTTGTCGCCCACCTGAAACTTATGTGGCACCCGATGTTGATCATGGCGTTGTTTGTACTTGTCATTGGACTTCTGTAGGATATCCTAAACCTGTTGGTGGATGTGATGGATCCGCTCAATGAACCAGGTGTCTTTGTCAGCTTCATTTGGAGCAGGAGATGAGTTGGTCGAGGTGACCGCAAGGGGAAGTGCAACATCTATGGGACCTAATGGTTGGAATCCCAAACCCACCTGAAAGGGGTTGTGGCCGGTCAAGCTATGCAGGGCTCAGTTGTAGCTATGTTGGACATAGGGAAGAATCTCATCCCATGTGTGAGGGTGTTTTGAATTATACATACGGAGGATATGCACAATCATGTGATTTACGACCTCAGTTTGACCATCTGTCTGCGGGTGGAAGGCCATGGATTTGGTGAGCTTAGTGTCCAGCAGTGACCAAATGCTCGACCAAAATGTGCTGAGAAATCATCTATCCCGATTTGAGACAATGGTTTGTGGGATTCCAAAATGTACCCAGACTCGTTCAAAGAAGAGCTTGGCAGTGGCCTCTGCTGTGATGTTCTTCTTGTAGGCAACCAAAATCGCCATCTTAGAAAAGCGATCAACAACCACAAAAACACAGTCGTTTCTCTGCTTGTGGATGGGAGGCCCGACATGTAGTCCATTGAGATGGATTCCCATGGCCTGTCAGGAGTAGGAAGAGGGTTGTATAGGCCCTGTTTCTTAGTGGTCGGTTTGGCAATCGCGTAGGTAGTGCAGGACCTGATATACTTCCTGACCTCTTGTCAAAGTTTCGGCCAGTAGAAATGTTTTTGTAGCATCACCACTGTCTTTTCGATGCCGAAGTGTCCATCCATCTGACTGTAGTGGGCTTCCCAGATCAGCTTCGCTCGCTCGCTTGATGGAACAAAAATATGGCCCAGACGACACAACAACCCATCCTGAATATGGAAATTATTGACAACTGCGTTTTTCCCCAACATTTGGTAGGTGGTGGCGAAGTCTGGGTCTATCTCATAGAGTTGGGGCCATCTAGAGGTCTCATGGTCGCAAGAGTCTATCACCGTGGTGAGTGCCGCAACTGGCGGTCTGCTGAGGCAATCAGCGACGCGATTGGTGCTTCATGTTTTATACTTGATGTTGAGGTGGAATTGCTGCAAGTATGTGGACCACTTTTGATGGCGGTCATTCTGCAATTTTCCTTGTGTCTACATGAACTGCAGTGGCTTATGATCAGTGTGGATGACTATCTCCTTCCCAATAATGTAGTGTCTCCACTAGCAGCATGCTTTCACAATGGAGTACATTTCTTTGTCATAAGTAGGGTACTTACGGACAACATCTGATAATGTCTCACTATGATAGGCCACAGGGTGGCCGTGCTGAGTGAGAACGACACCCACAACATAGTCGAAAGCATCTGTCTCGATCTCAAAGGGTTGTTGTAGGTCTGGGAGTGAAAGTACCAGGGATGAGCACAAGCACTGCTTCAAATCATCGAACGCTTGTTGTTGGGACTGCCCCCACGCAAATTTCTCCTTACCACCACCGCTAGTTATTTGGCTGAGGGCCCATGCAATATGGGAGAATCCCAACACGAACCTGCGGTAGAAATTGGCAAGGCCCAAGAAGCTCTGAAGCTCGGTGATTGTGGTTGGGTCTGGCTAGTCACGGATGACTTGGATCTTGGTTGGATCCACATATACACCATGTTGATCAATGATGTAGCCTAGGTAATGGACCTTTTCCATGCCAAAGGAGCATTTTTCCAAGTTGGTGTATAGTTTGTGCTGTTGCAGAGTGTGCAAAACCTATTGAATATGCTGCAAGTGTTCGACCCAAGTCTTGCTGTAAATGAGAATGTCATCAAGATAAACCACTACAAAATTATTGGTGAATGGTCACAGGATATCATCCATCAGCCTCATGAAAGTGGTTGGCGCATTTGTCAAACCAAAGGGCATGACCAACCATTCAAAAAGTCCTTCCTTTGACTTGAAGGTGGTCTTCCATACATCTGTTTGTTCTATCGGGACCTGGTGGTAGCCAGACTTCAGATCAATCTTACTGAAGTATTTTCCCCCCATGAGTTGATTAAGGAGGTCGTCGATTCAAGGAATTGAGTACCAGTTTCTGACTGTGATTTTATTCAGAGCCTGATAATCAATGCAGAGTCGCCAGGTTCCATCTTTCGTCTGTACCAACACGATTGGGCTCCCGCAAGGTGATGAGCTGGGATGGATGTGCCCCTTGTGGAGCAGCTCTTGGATCTGTTGCTTGATCTCCTCATTCTCTAATAGAGAGTGGCGATAGACTGGCCCATTGGGAAGTGGTGCGTCGGGGGTCAGATCGATGGGGTGCTTGACCTGGCAGTGCAGAGGTACCCCGGTAGGTGAGGAGAAGATATCCAAGTATGCTTCCACGACCTTGTCTACTTGCTTCTGTTGTGTGGAGAGGTCAGCCATAGAGACCCTAGATGTGGCTAGGATCTTTCGCTTATTCTGAGAGAGAATCACAAAGAAGACAAACTTCCCCGTCTGAGATATGACCTTCTTGAATTGCTTAGCAGAGATCAAGGAAATAGCACTAGGTGGGACTGCCTCAGATATCCTGTATAATTTCCTGTTCAAAGTAATAATAAAACTACGAGGCCTAGACTCATATACAACATGACGTTTCCATAAATAAGGTTGGCCCAAAATAACATCACAAACTTTAAGAGGAGAAACATCACACAATACCTCATCTTTGAAGGGCTTGATTCCGTATGACAGTCGACACTATTGGCTGACGCGAAGATCGCTTCCTTGGTGGAGCCATCCAATGGTGTAGGGTTGTGGGTGCAGCGTTGTTGGCAGGGCCAACCACTTGACGACCTCTGCTGAGATGAGGTTATTTTGGCTCCTGCTATCAACGATGAAGTGAAATGGGGTTCCTTTTACCCACATTTGTGAATGGAAGAGGTGCTCTCCTTCTTCTGGCTCGTCTGGTTCACTAGGTTGGAGCTTGGTGGTAGCAATAGTGGCACTAGGTTCCGCGTCAATGATCCATCTTCCCCTTTTTGGTTCTGGCTCAAAGTCAGAATCTACATCTTATTTAGAAGCTTTTACTTCGGCCACCAATGACTGCTTTGAGTGGCAGTCAACAGTGTTATGCCAAGAGATCTTATGTAAGTCGCACCACTTCCCGGTATCTTTCTTTGTCTTTCCGGTGTCCTTCTTTGCTTGTGGCTTGGACTGGTTGCCCTGATACTGTCCATCTTTGCTCTATCCTTTGTTCTGTGGGTAGGTGCTGCCCTTTAATGGCTTTTTTTGTGAGGGGTTCCCAGGCCCAAATTGTTGCTTCTTTTGTTTGAGCTTCTGCTCGATTTTGACGACATATCGGTAGGCCGCACCCAAGGATGAGATGTCCAGAAATTCCATTTCGGTCTGGATGTATCTATGTAGAGCACCACGGTACTTGAGCACTAGATGTCACTCTGAATCTTTGATACCCAGCTTGGTACGCAAGGTATGGAAGATATTTGTGAAATCTGACACTTCTTGGTCCCTTTCTTGCCACAGTGCAGTCCATTTGGTATACAGGTCGTCATAACTTCCGACAGGGTAGTATTGTTCCTTAATAGCATCCCTGAAGGATTCCCAGGTGGCTGTGACTTAAAATAATGAGGGTTCCTTTGTTTCCTTTTTCTCAAAGAAAGTTTCCCACCAATCGTTGACATGGGGCATGGCTTTGAGGAGCGCAAAAGTAATCTTTTCTTTATCCGAAAATTTATGGACAAAAAAATACCCTTCTAGTAGATTCAACCATTTTCCTATAGCATCTACATCTATCTGACCTTCAAATATAGGAATATCAAAGTTTATTTGTACCTTGAAGGGGGCAGTGCCTCCGCTCAAAGAAGATGCGTCGCCTGTTGGTAGCCGCCTAAGGATTTGCGCGAAACTGTCCATCATCTCGTTCCTCTGTTGCGTGAGGGCTTCCTCAATCAATAGTTTGAAAGGATCTCCTGTCTCGTCATCTTTCTTTTCTCCTACCATGAGAGGTCTCTTGGGAGTGTGAGAATTTTTGTCCTCAAGAGAAACAAGCTCGAGACCCAACTCTTTGTACTCCAACCTCGTTGGGGACATGCATTAAGACGACAAGGAGAAGACGGCTCTGAAACCACTGATCCGGATTTTATGAGCAGAACGAAATGAATACAGATTATTAACAGATGCTACTGATCCGGATTTTATGAGAAGAATGAAATGAATACATATTATTAACAGATGCTTAACACAAAATAATAGAGATACAGTAAAATTGGTTTTCTATTCAATAAAGAAATAAGTTGAAACTATAAAATGCAGCAGAAACTAGCTTGCTGGAATGGTGGCGGCTTATCTCTGAGAAGAGATGTGACGGCTGTGCTCATTCGCAAGAAGATGATTACAATGAGGCTCTGAAGGCCTTTTTTACAATCAACAGGAATTCCAAAAGTCCTAGACATCCAAAAACCTAACCCTAGGAGATGAAGCGTCAAAAGTCATGTGGGCCCCGTTTGGGTAAGTTAGTGCAACAACTTCCCGGGGTCGTAACTTTTGCATACGTTCTCCATTTTAGGTGCATGATAGCTCGTTGGAAAGGTATTGTTGAGGAGATTCATTTTGGGGCCTCAATCATGCTGTAGGTTATCATTGAGAAACTCAATCCTGAAAAACCTTCATTTAGGCCCTCAAAATGGACCCGGAAGTTAAAACCTGCTAAAAATAGTAGGTTGCCAAAATTGCTAGAAAATTATTTTGAGCCAGTTGGAAAAGGTGGGTGGCCACCGATATCCATATGGATCACATACCATATAGATACACTCTTAGATATAATATGAAAATACCCCACCTATGACAAGGAAATTTATTCCATTATACAAGCCTATCGTCAATGGAAACATTACATTATGGGAAAGGAGACAATCATCCACACTGATCACAAGCCTCTGTAGTTCATACAGACATAGGGGAAGTTGCAGAACAACCACCATCAGAACTGGTCCACCTACCTGCAAAATTTCCATATAACCATCAAGTATAAGACATGGAGCACAAATTGTGTCACTGAATTCCTCATTCAACCTCCCGTGGTTGCACTCACCACCATGATCCATTCCTGTGGGAATGAGGCATTTGAATGGACCCAAATTTATCATAAATATCCAGACTTCACCACCACCTATCTGTTGGAAACATGCCAACGAATTTCCTCATGCAGTCACATGCACATGCATGCAGCTATGTTAATGCACATGCATGCAATCTATTTATGAACTGTTCGTGTAACTATGTGATATATTCATGATCATTCTATGTAACTGAGTGATAGATGTTATATATATGAGCATACCCATAGAGGTGTGAATGCAATGTGTAGTGAGTGTGTGAGAGAAAGACACAATACTAAGGTGTTTTGTGTATGAGAGGAGAGGATGGTTGTATGCCTGGGTTGGCTATTGTAATTCTCTCTTGAATAAAAGAATACCAATTATCATTTCCCGTGGTTTTTTCTCTCATTGGGTTTCCACATAAATCACTGTGTCAAATTGTGGGATTGTTGTGCTTGGTTTAATGCATGTTTTATATTTCTTGTTTATGCTATGGTTTTATTATTTGTTTTGCTTCTACTGCCCAACAAGTGGTATCATATATTTATGTGAGAAATCCATTGCATGAGTGAGCAATATTTGTAGGGCCAATTTCTGTGAAAGAGGCTGAGAATATGATCTGTTGTTTGAGACATTGTTTCTGGTGAAGTAGTCGTCTTGATGCACTGCAAGTGTGACAGATCTGCGAGTGCAAGAGGAATCTATTACATGAATGAGAGAGAGTTGCAAGGGTGAGTTTCTACTTAATATGCATGTAGAGATCTGTGTCCCACATTGTCGAAGAGATTCATTGCGAGAGAAGAGATAACCTGTTATCATCATTGCCTGAAAATTTTGGGAGGGTGTTATCAGTGCATCTCACAACTCTGTGGGTGGCATGATACTCGTCAGTTTCGGTATTATCACACTCTGCAAGGAGGGACAATTTTTTTTTTATTTTGGTATGCTACTCGTGGAAGGAAAGTCCTGGAGGATCACTTATTTTGTGCGCTCTAGGTAGATGCATGAAGGTAAAGGAATAACATATTTTCAAAATCTTTTGAAAGAACAAGATATATTTTTATTAAAGAATAGATTTTAAAAGTGAGGTGGACAGTTCTTTTAAGTAAAAGGTTTTAAGGTTTATATAAATATATTTTATATATTATGGGTTTAAATATTTTAACTAATATTTATTGGGTTCAACTTTGAACTTTAAGAACTTAAGATTGGTTCCTCCTTTTTTTTTTTAAAAGGGATCGGTCTAATATAAGCTACGGTTTGGGTGTTTTTTTGTGCTAATTAAGAAAGTTCGGAGTTCTAAGTTTGAGGTGGATAAATTCAGCGGTAAGAATATATTTTTTCTATGGAAACTCAAGATGCGAGATCTTATTGTGAAACAAGGATTGCAAAATGCCTTGGCTGGAAAGTCAAAGAAACTGGAAAGCATGACAGACAAGGACTAGGAGGATCTGGATGAAAGAGCCCTCAATACTATTTGTTTGTGTTTGGCAGATGAGGTGTTGTTTAACATCACTGAAGAGGTGAAAAAAATAGGTTTGTGGACCAAACTGGAGAGTATGTATATGACAAATAACTTGTCAAACATAATCTTCTTGAAGAGGAAGTTGTACAACTTGCGGATGAAAGAAGGTACAAAAATCGTTGATCACTTGAATGTTTTCAATACTTTGATTTTTCAATTAAATAGTATGGAAGTAAAGTTCAAAGATGAGGACAGGGTAGTTAGGCTACTRTGTTCGTTTCCYGAGTCTTGGKTTCATCTAGTCAGAACTGTKTGGTTTAACAAAACAGATGCCATTGATTATGAAACTATTGTGGGAGATCTGTTGTCTGAGGAAATGAGGAGAAGATCCAGTAATGAAACCTCAACAATAGAATAAATGGTGGTCAGAGGTCGATCTACAGYAGGAGGGAAAGATMAAAAAGGTACAACCAGTTCTAAGTCAAAATACAGTAAGGGTAAGGCAAAATGTTGGTTTTGTGGAAATTTGGGCATCTCAAGAAGGATTGTTGGAAAAGACAACAAGCATCCAAAGAGGACTCCACAAAAGAAGCAAATTCAGMTACATGTATGGTTGATGAAGTTTTGTTTGTCTGTTGTGTCTCACCACCTRGGTTTTCATAGGAGGTATAGGGAGGTGATGGTTGAGTCACTGTGAAATTAAAAAAAAAAAAATTGTATTGACTTTGTAGTTGTAAAAATTATTGATTGCATGTAAATGGGCATATGTCTGTAAGACATGTATAAGCATACTTACCCCTGGTTTATCAGGTCACCTATGAAAAGTATAGATGTATATTTAGGTAGATTGAATATGTGGGGGGGAGGGGGGGATGTATGTTGAGTTAGCCTTAACTCAGTGAAATAGTTAATGAGTTAAATCTGTTTTTAGGTCAAAGAAGGTGGTTTTTCGGGTCCATGTGTTTTGGGTATCTCGTGGTATTGTGTCCATGGATTTGCATGTAATGAATCCTTTAAAAGGCTTGGTGAAATCCATTGTAAATGGGTCTGGAGGTAAGTGGTGAAGGCTTACTTGGTCGGTTTAGCCGGATTTGGTCAAGGTTTTTCGAATGCAAAGGTTGATGTGGAGTAGTGTATCCAATTTAGAAAGGTGGGTCTGTAGAAAGGTTGATGTGTTGGTAGGTCAATCAAGTGTTTGAGAATATATGATGAAGGTAAGTTCATATCCATGGAACTTAGAAAGTATTGCAAAGAAGTTGGGATCGAATAGGCATGTTTAGTAATGCCAAGTTGCAACAATAGTTCTAGACAAAAGCGATTGTGCTATCTGGTAACTTGGTCACCATTAGTTGTAAAAGACAAGAAGATTCAGGAAGAGGTATGAACATGTCATCTGGTAATTACTAAAATGTGAAATTATTTGGTTGTGATGCTTATGTTTTTTTTATCAATAGTCTAAGTAGGACCCAAATCATACATGTAGATCTTTGATATGGTCATGATGTTAATGGGTGCAAAATGTGGGATCCTACTACCCACAGAATCATCATGGACAAATATGCAATGTTTGATGTATCTCCTTTTATAAAATCAAACATAGTAAAAGATGAAAGGTTTAAAGAATGACTCGTAGCAGAAAGGTATTTGGAAGGTATTGATTTCCATGAAAGTTTATCACCGGTTGTTAAAAGCTTGTTTCTATTCATGTTGTGTCAGCACTAGTTATGATAGTACAGCTAGATGTTAAAATTGTTTTACATGGATTTTTTTTGGATAAGGTGATGTATATGGAACAACCAGAATGATTAGTTCATAATCACAACAAAAGATTTGTTTGCAAACTCAAAAATCATTGTATCTCCTGAAGCATGCTAGGCAAATGGTACAATATGTTTGATTCCTTCATGGTGAGCCAAGTTTTACGAGAAGTGAGTATAACCATTGTGTTTATGGTATATTCATTATCTTGGTGTTATATGTTATGATTTTTTCAAGAACAAGCATGGTTGAGGTCAAGAAGTTGGCTCAGTTGGTTAGGACGTTTGTTATGAAGGATCTGGGAGCAGCAAAATAAATCTTGGGCATGGAAATACATAGAGACAGGAAATGTGGTAAGTTTGGTTATCACAACAGAAGTATGTGGTGAAGATACTTAGGAAATTCACTATGAATAATGTGAAACTAGTAAAATTCCTTTGGCTTTCCATTGTAAATTATCTTCAAGTTTATGTTCTAATTGATGAAGAAGAAACGAGTTATATGTCTCGAGTATTATATGCTAGTAGGATGTTTGATGATTGCGATGGAGAAATGGTTAGAGTTTCACATGCAGTTGGTGGTGTCAGTAGACACATGGAAAAAGTAGGTCAATAGCATGGAAATGGGTGCTTCAAACACAGAAGCACAAGTATCACCTACAATGGTTGCAGTGATTTGGTTTGTGGTTATGATTCATGAGATTTGGACAAGTGCATCAGTTTATTAGTAGGTTACTGATGAAGACATAATGGTCCATACTGGAGTGAATTGTGCAGGCATGTTCATGTAACTGTATTGTTAGAGAAGTTGTGAAATTGTGATGGTGTTTGGCTTCACTTGCAGGAAAAGTGATGGATGAATTAATTAAGGGCATGATATATCAGGTAAATTTTTTTCAAGGTGGATATTATTGGAAACATGCCAACGAATTTCCGCATGCAGTCACATGCACATGCATGCAGATATGTTAATGGGCATGCATGCAATCTATTTATGAATTGTTCATGTAACTATGTGATCTATTCATGATCAGTCTGCGTAACTGAGTGATAGATGTTATATATATGAGCATACCCATAGAAGTGTGAGTGCAATGTGTAGTGAGTGTGTGAGATCAAGACGCAATAATAAGGTGTTGTGTGTATGAGAGGAGATGATGGTTGCATGCATGGGTTGGCTTTTGTAATTCTCCCTTGAATAAAAGAATACCATTTATCATTTCCCATGGTTTTTTTTAATTGGGTTTCCACATAAATCACTGTGTCAAATTGTGGGATTGTTGTGCTTGGTTTAATGAATGTCTGATCTTGCTTGTTTATGATATGGTTTTATGATATGTTTTGCTTTCGCTTCCCAACACTATCATCTCTTGGGTACATGCATGAATGACACCAATTTTCACATTCAGGATAGATTGTTGTGCCATTTGGGCCATCTTCGTGTTCCTACAAGCGAGTGTGTAAATATTATTTGGGAGGCTCACTAAAATCAAATGGTAGGACATTTTTGCATGGAGAAAACTATGGTCATTCTATAAAAACATTTTTATTGGACAAAACGTCTACAGGACGTCAGAAAGTATATCACATCTTGCACTGCCTATGTCATTTCCAAGCCAACCATCAAGAAGCAAGGCTTATACACCCCTCTTTCTACTCCTGAGAGGCCTTGGGAATCCATCTCGATGGATTACATGTCTAGCCTTACATCCACCAAGAAAGGCAATGATTATGTATTTTTTGTACTTGATTGATTTTCAAAGATGGCCATTCTCATAGCCTGCAAGAAGAGAATCACAACGAAAGATACTACCAATATCGTCTTCAAACAAGTGTGGGTCCATTTTGGGATACTATGGACCATCATCTTTGATCATGATATTTGGTTCCTCAACACATTTTGGTCAAGTCTCTGGTCACTCTTGGAAACCAAGCTCACTAAATCCATTTCCTTCCACTCTCAAACCGATGGCCAAACAAAGGTCGATAATCAGATGATTTTTCACATCTTGCACATGTATAACTCTAATAATCCACGTACATGGGATGCAAGTATTCCCTATGTTCAATACCTCTACAACGTGGCTCTCCATAGCTCCACCAAACATATCCCCTCTTAGGTGGGGTTGGGATTCGAACCCTTGAGTGCCATTGATGTTGCACTACCTCTTGCAACAACAAAAAAATATTCTTCCCATGTTCACTATGAGACCGACAAAGCCACCAAATTCATTGAGAGGATTCAACACATATGCCAATAGGTCCATGAGATTTTGCAGAAAGTCAATGCTAAGTACAAGCAGAGCCATGATCAACACCGGGTACTGCACTAGTTTTAGGTAGGAGACAAGGTCTAGTTACATTTGCAGAAAGAGCACCTTACATGGCCTTATTGAAATCTTCGTTGACTTTGTTATGGGCCTTACACTATCACCAAGGTTATGGGTAACAATGATTTTGAGCTCAACACTCCACCCTTCCTTGGCTTGCACCCAGTTTTCAATGTGGACCTCCTTCAACCATGATTTCCACCATTATTGGACACCTCAGAGATTATGGACCAATTTCCACCAACAAACCTCAACCTTGACTACATGGAACATGCATCTAATGATCATATAGTGGACACACAGATCAAGGGCACTTGCCAGCAGAGGATCCATATTTATCGAGTTGTCAAGGCAGGGCAACTCCTCCACTAAGGCAAGTGGCTCACCCGGGGCCAAATTCCGCAAAAGTTTTCTCACTTGATGGGGGAACTCAACACAATGGAGACCATTGCTTCCTAAGGGGGGAGGACTAATCCAGATGGATATTGGTGGCCACCCACCTATTCCAACTGGGTCCTCTTGGTAATTTTTAGTTTAATGCGTTCTTCTGTAATTCTTTGTAATTGTCGGTTCTACAGTTACATGGTTGTCTGAATCCCTGCACAAATTCCAAGTGGATATTGATGGCCACCCACCTAATCCAACTGGCTTGTTTTAGAATTTTTCATGTAAGTACATCTTTTTGTATTTCCAGGGCCATTTCAGGGCCCTAAACAATGTTTTTTTGGCTTGCCATAGTCAAACTGTAGACAGAGTCAAAGTTTGACGACATAATTTTTAGTTCTCTCAAATACATTTCCAATGGGATATCACACACCTAAAACAGAGGTCGTATGCAAAAGTTACGACCCCAAGAAGTTGAGGTACCAACTTACCCATAGGGGCCCACATAATGTTTGGCGTTTCATCTCCTAGAGTTAGGTTTTTGGATATCTAGGGTTTTGGCATTTTCGATTAATGTTAAAAAGTCCTTTGGAGCCTCATTGTAATCGTTTTTCTCAAACATATGAATGTAGCAACCACATCTCTTCTCAGAGATAACTACTACCATTCGAGCAAGTTGTTTTTAGTTTTGCAATTTTACAGTTTCAACCTATTTCATTTATTCAATAGAAGTTATTGTTCACTGGATATCTGTTGTTGTTCTTTGTATCTTTGTGTTATTGTATTCAATCTATTATTCATTTCGTTCTGCTCATAAATCCAGATGAATATCTACGAGGTTGTAGCACTGATCTATAATGACCGTGAGAAATCTTTGGCCGTGGTAAAATTAAATATGTCTTTTAAATTTATTTGGAGTTTTTGAAGAGAAACATGTTGATCCTCGTCAACTCAATGTGTGATACATTTTTATATTTAATGAATCTGACAATTTATCATGAAATTACGGAAACTCCAAAGAAGTATGAGTTAATGGTGACATTCATAGATGTTTTGGAATCAAAAGAATTTTTATTGAGCCTAGCTAACTCAATAGGAAATGTAGTAGTTTTGTTAGAATTAGCTACTCTGACAAATCACAAGGGAATCCAAGACAGTGAATTGACAGTGACATTGAAGGTCCAAAGGTCAAAGAAATAGATGAAGACTCCAAGCATGTAAACAACTGCAAAAGAGGAAGATGATATTATCTCTTGGTGGTGATTTGAAGTCTTGCTTAGCAATATTTTGTGATGTAAAATCATTCCTTAGTATAATTGGTAAAGTGTGTGGTAGTTGAAAGGAATTTTTAGCTACATGTTAACTCTAATTGTTCCTTGATGGTAAATTGTATGATGAATTTTTTGATGTAAGATTGGCTTGGATACGTCTCATATCCAAAATATTTTCCCATTGAATTGGAAAGCACCATGGTTAGGTACCTAGGTGTATTGGTATATGTGTTGATGCATGGTAGCACCATGCATGTATTTTCATATAGTTCTATGTGTCTAGACATGTGGAAATTGTCCAAAGCCTTTTATCCTTGACTTTACTTTAATTAAAAGAGTTATTAAAGTAAAGTGATTTTAAATAGTAAGTTGAGTTTTTATTTAAGGAAATTCTTTAATTAACATTAATGAATTAAATAATAACCATTGATCTCAAGTGAGTTGAGAATTAATCTCATCTGTCAATCACTTTGGAGATTAGGGTTAAGTCATAATTCAATCTTATAAAAGAAAGGATAGGGTGAAGGAGGAAGAAACGTTACTTTGTCAGATTGATCCAGAGAGATTGATTGGAGACAAAGAGAGTTGGATAAGGAAGGACTGTGATTCAATGAGATATTGGATAGGTGGAGAAGGACTTCCATCCATAGATCTAGGCCAGAGGGAGTGACAGAACAACCATACAACAAAATGATCATTCGTTGTGGAACAATGTAGGTATTTTGGAATAGCCACACAATCAACGCGACTTTCAACTTTATAGTCATGTGGATAGTGCAGGAAAATGAGGATATCAACGTAACAGTCGTACTGTTTCCACAAAGAGATCGTACAATAGGTTTTGCAGTAGATCAACCTATTACGAGGAAAATCTCTATGGAAAGGGGTAAACCACAACAGATGGAACGACACCCATAAATCAACTCTAAACTCAAGTATGCTAGATAAATAAAAATGATAACAAGAGAAGGATAAGAGCCTACCTCGTCCGGACGTCCAAAGAATACCTTAGCTGAGCTCATGATCGAAAGCTTTATTCCTGCAACATGTCCTCAACAATCAAGATATACAAGCATATATAAATTATATGGAAGGTTAACATATAAACTAGCATAATCCATTAACATGTATAACAAGTATTCCCATGGAAATTAATGTAAATATTTGTGACATATAATTGGAGGAGAAAAGAGTGTTTCTATTCATGTAATCAACATAAATACATAGGTGAAAAAATTATTTAACGAAACATATAAGAACCGAGAAACTAACTCCCTCCAGTTGGTCCATCACCACTTCAATCCTCCACAAAGGCAAGCTCACAAGCAGTAGGAGTTAATGAGGTTCTCCATCTCAAGATAGGAAGATCTTGGGGGTTGAACATAAAGATTTTAGACTGTCAAGGACAAAGGGATGCAGACTCAATATAAAACGAAATTTCTCTAGAGTGTCTGTTCTCTCAATAATGTGTGTGTTCAATGCTTGTATATGGCTCAATTTATAGCCTCGAAATGGAGTTGAAGGGTCGGGTTAGAGTGTTTAAAGTATATGGAAGGTCAAGGATCATGGATCTCATGACATGTCATGGAAACCCAACATATTTTTAATTTTTTAGCACAAAACCTGATGTACGTGAGATGTAATGGAGCAACCTACATATACGCGAGTTGTCTAACTAGGGCCCGCATATATGGAACAAAAATTTGTATTTTTATCTCTAGAGTGAACACAATGGGGTAATGTGAGTATGCAGTACGAAATTGAAGTCCATCAAAGAATTATGCATGGAGTGTGGAAAAACTTTCTATAACAGATCCCCCCTAATGTGTGAGGTTAGAGAAGCAAATACGATGGCCGAAATACATTATAATTCCCAGAAGTGGAGTAGTGAGGACCCAACTAGAAAAACTAGTTACTCATGAGAATACTATAATTCATATTGACTTTGTACAAATGGCTACCAAACTGAATTACACTGTAGATCCATGTGGATATATATCAAATAGTTTTTCATGTCCATGAATAGGCAATACAAAGTGGACACATGTCATTGGTTGTCATAGTCACGAACAAGACACAGTGGAGTCCAGTCTCAAAATCAACTGAAGATATATGTATATGAGTACAATCTAATCTTCCATTATCACTGAAGTCATACAGCTATTGGTCTGATGAAAGACAACAATTGATATGAGATCCTCTATTGTGAATTGGATGTCTTCTACAATATCCGTCGAAGGTGCAAGTCTACATCATGTGAATAAAGGGGTTGAATTCGAACACAATGAGACTTTGTTTGATTACCGATTATTGAGATATACCATTAACAAATGAGAGACAACCCACCAATAATGAAAGTAGGTGTCAAGGCACCGAGTACATTCCACAAGTGTGAATAAGGGTGTTGAGGTTGAAAACTTGAAGAATCCATCGATCAAGAGACATTAATGTATTCCCAACTTTCTATGGCGGGAGAACTTGACACTGATGAATGTAAGCCTCTAGGTACTCATATAACTCTATATCTCGATTCTAGAATAGATGAGCTGAAGTTGATGTAATGAGACTCGCTGAAAGGATATCATTAAGGAATCTCTCATTATCTAGCGCGAGGTGAAAAGAAATAACTTGATGATTAGGAAGATATCGGGCGAATAGGATGTTCATGAACCAACGACCATGTGCATATCTTGCATGTACCAGATGAAATTAGTACACGGAAGAGACCCTCTAACTAGTAGCCAATAATCAAAAAGTACCACCAAAGGCGAGGAAACCACCAATAGGGCATAATGGAATCCAAGACACTACATGAATCCCAATGTGTGAATAGATTTATTTCTGTCGAACACAAGGGAAACCCCCCATTCAGGGACCAATGGAGATATTTCATCTGTTGGGTTCAAGGTCACCTACCAATGATGAAAGTAGGCCCAAGGTGAAAGGTAGGAAAACAACTTCATGTGATTTCGAGGTTCACTCATAAGGGGATGGCTGGCATGTAAAGTATAGGATTTTTGAAGATTGGATGACACAGGATTATACTTCCTTTGAACAAGATAATCAGACAAATGAATAACTCAAGAAACATAGACTTAAAACTGATCGTTAACAAAAGTTTGTGACGAAGAAGGAATCAACAAACTCTCCATAGGGAATGGAGGAATAACCAGTTGGAGGAGCACAATCTAAGTAACAAGCTCATCTTCCTAAGGTCATGCTAAACCTAAACCTTATATGAAATGGACTCAAGAATTTGTTCTTTGTTCAAAGGTGACATGATTTTTGTCGATAGGAGATAATATTGTTTTCTCACCTGTCTTTTTTGTTTTTCATAGGCAAATTAATTCTATGATTCAGGAGAGGAAACGAGTGTCACGAGTAAGCAACTAGTTCTGAGCAATGGAACATACCTATGCTCAATCCAGGGAAGTTCATGCAGGACATGGACACTTGGGGGGATGTTTCCTCTATGGGTAAAGGGATGTCAAGTTGCAAAGGATATATAGAAGGCACTGCTTGGATAATGTTGAGAATTGCTGAGGAAAAATGACTTATGACAAGAAAGAGGGAGACAACATTAGGCTCAGCGATGCAAGCAGGATAATGGGATGCAATTACAACTTAACTAAAAGATGTCCTTTTTTCATAGATTTAGTCCTCTAGGCCCAAAAAAGTATAAAATAATGTTGGAAAACTGAGAGGGGGGGGTGGGGGTGAATTAGTTGTTATTGAGATTAAACAATTATACTCATTTTAAACTCTTTACAGAGAACTTCATGAAAATCACAATAATGCAGGGAAGTAAGCAATAGAACATTCATCATCATTCGCACACATGAAATACACAGAGACAGATATTTCCTGAGGAAACCCATAAAGGGTAAAAATCTCTTCTTCTTTATATGATAAGTAGTCTTTACATTCTGTACATTATCATACTTATGAGCTCCAACTCATTGTGAGGCTACAACCTCTGTTTTGCAAGCTGCAACATGATGAGAGCACCAACTCTTTGTTTTATCTAGCATCCACTAGAAGGAAGCACCAACTCCTTGAGTGTTCCAGCACCAACTAGATGGAAGCACTAACTTCCAGTTATACAGACACCGACCTATATATCAGAGAACCAATGTTCTCCCTTGCACCACCCTACCACCCTAGTTTCTCTCGCTGCTACTAGATGGAAGCTACAACTCCCTGTGTTCAAGAACCTACTTGAAACTCTGAGGACAATAGTCCTCCCTAGCATCTCCCTTCCACCTTGAAATGTAAAAATTTTCTTTCGATGAATTTATTACAGTGATTCAATAGTTTTCATCGGCTTACAAGGATTATCACTGTTCTACTATGCTGCATTGTTCTGCCTCCATCAATGTCTTCCTTCTTGCATCCTTTTGAGCTTTCTGATCTTCTTCTTTGTCTTTGCATGCACACCTCGGCTTTCTCTTCTTTTCTCAGATATGCATCTCTGTTCTTTTATTCTTCTATGCTTCAGCTCTTGCACATCATGCTTCTACATGCATGCATCACTCACAACAGCAACACTCATGTCTTTTATGTTCTGCGTATTTATACTATATGTGCACCTTCTTCTTCCTCCATGCACAATGCCTCTCCATGCTCTTCACAGTGTCACAATTCTACTCATTAGGTTGTTGACTGCCACTCCTCCTTTTCGCCTGCTTGTTCCCTCAAGAATCTCTATTCTTTTATTCATTCTACATCCCCTTCTCATGTCCAATCTTGTAGTGATCATCATGGAAAATATTCATCTTTTTTGGCAGTTACACCCATCCGTTCATCATCACTAGGCATTATGTTGAGATTTCTTAGCTTCACTGGTAGTCTAGACTCTTCGTCCTCTCTTCCATCTGTCAATCATCTCTAAGATCAGTCTTCATTGCACTAGAAGATTCCTCAAGACTCTTCATCTCCCCTGGAAGTCACCCTACAACTCCTCAAATTCTCTAGCAATACAAACTCTTCATCCTAGCCGTTACTAAGAGAACCTCTGCATATTCAACATTTTTTGCCTTCTCTCTTCCTGAAGAATACTCCACAGTGGGCATTTAGCCTTTCTGGCTAATCCCTTTCCTTTCACATGTGGCCTCAGGTGGTGACCATAACCTAATCAAAAAATGCATTTCGTGATTTCACATATCGCGAATTCCTGTTGCGAGGCAACTTGACTCTCCAAGTCGCGATCTTCGAAACCCCTAAAAGGAGCTTAGCTGGACTGGCTCCTTCCCTTCTCATGACCACCGACTGTGACCAAGTGCTTATCCATAAATCGCTTTAATAACTCATGTTTCAGGGATATTGGGATGAGCCATCTCGACCCTCTAAGTCGCAATCTCCGAAATGGAGCTTAGTTGGATGATAGCTCCTCCCTTAAACCTTCGATGATGTGACCAATGGTTGTGACCACAACCCTATTCAAAAGGGAATTTCACGATTTTTCATTTTGGGTTTTGTCCCATGAGTATCCTTGACTCTTCATATTGTGAACCTTGAAATGGAGCTTGGTTGCTATAGCTCCTTCCTCCAACGTGACCACCGGCGGTGACCACAACTTAACTCGAAACTACATTTCGCAATTTCGCATTTCGGGGATTCTCCTGTGAGTCCCTTGACTCCTCCAACTTCTGGTACCTGAAATGGAGCCTAGATATGCTAGCTCCTTCCACTCATGCGACCATGGGAGGTGACTAGGGGCCAATTTCGAAAACACATTTTGCATTTCACGTTTCGGGGATTCTGTGAAGAGTCGTCTCGACTCTCCATGTCGCAAACTCTGAAATGGAGATTGAAAACTCTATCTCTGCTCTCCATCTCTCGATGATGTGACCACGATATATGACCACTGACTAGTTATTTGAGCACTTTCTCTTTAGATCAATGGTCAACGATCCATGGTGATCGAACGACTATCCTCCGTCCTGGAACTTTAGCTTTCGGGACTTTGGGGGAGTATTGATGCTAAAACTCCCGAAACTAAACTCCTGGAGTGATGTCATTCTTGTGTCACTCAATGACGTTTCATAAGTCGAGTGTCTACCACGTGTCACTCAAAATTGTGATTTCTAGTGGCCTGAAATGTCGAGTAAACTTGACACTTGTCCTTCTTGGATTGACGGACCAGATTTCTCCTTGATCCGACGACTCAGATCATTTTTCCATTTCACGTTTCGTGAGTTGGAAGAATAGAGCACCTCGTGCCTTTGACTTTCAAGTCAGCGAAATGATGATCTTTCAACATGTGTCCTCCAGATCCAACAACCCACGAATTTCCTTGATGGACGACTAGAATTCTTTCATAGTTTTTTTTGGAGATTTAGATGACTCCTGGTCTTTTCCACCTTGCAGCTTTGCCATATCTAACGGCTACTGGTCCTTCATAATTAATCCAGATCTTACGGCCTAGATCTTATCACGAGTTGGAAGGAAAGAGCACCTCCTTCCTTTGACTTTCCAGTTAGTGAAATGTTAATCGCTTTCCATGTGTCCTTCTTGAAGATGGACAGTCCTCCTGCTTTCAGGACTTTGTAAGCCTACTTCATGTTGAACTTTAAAGATCATGCAGGTTCTCCTAGATCTGACGACGGTTGGTCTTCTCGCTCAGATCTATAGCTTGAGATATGTCCTCCTTCTGCGTGCTCCTGTCTGAATTTAGATCTGACAACCATCAGGAAGTCGAAATGGGTGATCCAACGATCACTATCACTTCTCCTCCTGAGCTTCTCCTTCCTGTGTGTTCTTGCCATCAATGACAAGCGCATTGTTCCTATGAACATGCCAACAATCGCCCCCTTTGGCATTGATTGCAACCCTGAAAGGATGCACTGCTCTTCTTAGACCTCGATCCCCAACCGTAGCATCCATGCACTGTTCTTCTTAGACCTTGATATCCAACCGTAGCATCCATTCATACTGTTCTTCTCCCCCTTTGACAATTTCAAAGAGAAATTAAAAAAAAAATCACGCTCCCCCTGAGCTGTTGTAGTAATTTTTCGGAGGCATCAGATATTTTATGGGAATATGCTTGGTCTTGGAGTGGAATACATGATTCTTTGACACACTTATGGAACTTGTGTTATCATAATGAATTGGGATCGGTGCAGTATATTTTACCTCCAAGTCTTCAAGTGTCTATATCATCCATAATACCCGAGTGCAACAAGTAGCAACAATAATGTATTCTGCCTCTGTAGTTGATAAAGAAATGGAACTTTGTTTTTTTCTCAACCATGCTACTAAAGAATCTCCTAAGAAGAACACACCTCCACTCATGATTTTCCTTTCATCCATGCAGTTAGCCCAATCAACATCTAAGTAAACTGATAATTGAAAATTCTGATTCTTAGGATACCATAGGCCATAGTTCATTGTTTCTTTCAAATATCTAAATATCCTTTTGACAGCTAGCAAATGACTCTGTTTAGGTGCAGACTGATATCTTTCCACCATTCCAACATCATGCATTATGTCGGGATGAGATGTTGTGATGTAAAACAAGCTTCCTATCATTGACCTATATGAACTTTGATCAACATCAGGTGAGTCATCATCCTTGCTTAATTTGCATCCAGTAACCATAGGTGTGCCGACAAGTTTAGAATCTTCCATTTGAAACCTTTTCAAGATTTCTCTTAGATATTTTTCTTGAGAAATGAACATTCCTTCAGACCTCTGAGTAATTTGTAGACCAAGAAAAAATGGCAGTTCACCTATCATAGACATTTCAAACTCAGACTCCATGGTAGAAGCAAACCATTGTACCAATGAATCCTTATTACATTTGAAGATGATGTAATCTACATATACCAACACGATGAGCAAATCATTACCCTTTGTTTTGATATATAGATTGTTGTCAATTTTCCCTCTCTTGAACCCTTTGTCTGATCTTACTACTTTTAACCTCTTGCTTGATTGATTCTCAGTTAAAGCCTTAAATATTTTAAATTTCTCAAATGCTTCAGCTTTTTCCTTGAGAAAAGAAACCCAAGTAAGTATGGAGTAATCATCAATGATCAGAATGAAGTAGTTTTCTTTCCATGTGCCTTCCTATCTTGATGGTCCACATAAATCCATATGAACTAGTTGGAGTGATTTCTCTGTTGAAGTAGAGATCTTGGATTTAAACTATGTCCTAGTAATCTTCGCTACTTGGCAGGGTTTACACACAAAATCTTATGGCTTTGATATTCTTGGGAGATCTTTTATTGCCTAAATATTTTTGAGCTTGATTAAGTGATCAAAGTTTAGATGCCCAATTCTCCTATGCCACAACCATCTCTCATCATGTTTTCTTAGATGACATTCTTCTCTATATTCTTTCAACACATACACATTATTTTCTATCCTTATGCCTTTAGCCACCACTTGTCCCGAGTTTAAAGACTTTATCTTGCAGTCCTTGGAAGTGAACACCACTTCACATCCTCCTACACACATTTGACTTACACTGAGCATATTATGTTTCAGCCCATCTACAAGCAGAACATATTGGGATTTTCCTTTTCCATTACTTAAACTCACCATCCCTTTACTCTTGATTTTACCTGGTGCATCATTTCCAAAGGTTACGTTTCCTGATTTGCTTTCACTTAGAGATAGAAACTTACCTTTGTCTCCCGTCATATGTTTGAAGCATCCATTGTCTATATACCAAGGGTTCTTTTGTCTTTGAGCTGACAACACTAATCCACACTTGTCACTTTCTCTCTTCTTCGAAACCTTGACATTTTCAGCAGAAGGATTCAAATCTAGTTCATAGTTCTTTAAGCGACAGTCAACAACTTTATGTCCAAAATTATGATAGATGTGACATTCTGATTCGTTGAATAAGGGATCATAATGATTGTTATGCTTAACCTGTGTCCTTTTCCCAACCATCAAGTGATTTGCAGTCTGTGATGGTTTATTACTTGGTTGTCTCATTATTTTTTGTGGAAGATACCTATACCTTGAATGTCTTGATTGCTCATATCTAAATTTTAAAGAATAGTTTACAACTTTGTGACCAAAACTAGAACATAAAAAACAATATCCATAGAAAAAACCTTGGTACCTGGAAAATGGTTGTCTTCTTTGAGAAGGTCAATTTCTTCCATGCTGATGATTTCTTTGAACAGAGAGTACATTATTTCTTTGATCTATAGGTTTAGTTCTGGTCCCTCTTTCGTTACTCCTCCAGGGCCGCTAATTGTCTTCTTTTGTTTCTGTAGATTTTTTGTTCTCATAGATGGAAGATTTGACAAACTTGATGGGATATTTGTTGCTTGGTTGATCACTACTTGATCCCTCTTCATAACTATTAAGAACCCAATACTGAATACAAAAGCACCACAATAGATATAGAAGATTGTGTGGAATCTGCCTCTTTTGCAATTATGATAAATGGTTCCCCGTCATATTTTTCAACTCCTCAAGGGGCTTAAGACAAGGTTTCCCTTTGTCTCGATTTCTCTTCCTCATCATAGTAGGCAGGCTTAGTAAATTATTTGACAATGGAAAGAGGAAAGGCCTTTTAAAAGGTCTAAATATGGCACCAAGAATCTTTCTTTCTCATTTGATTTTTGTAGATGATATCATCATTTTTGGAGTAGGTAATGTAAATGAATTTAATGTGGTTAAATCCATTCTTGACTTATATTGGAAAACTACAGGTATGAAAATAAAAATGGATAAATCAGTTCTACTATCCTATGATATAAAGGATGCTTCACTGGATTAGTTGAAGGAATGATTTCCATTCTCATGGAAAAGTCTAGATGAGGGCACCAAATATCTAGGTTTTGACCTAAATCCCGTGGGTTATAAAATAGTTGAGTGGTTGTGGCTCCCAAGAAAAATTCAAGCTAGAGTTTTGAATTGGTCCTTTTGTTTGTTATCTAGAGGTGGATGTTTGGTCCTCATTAACTCATTCCTAAGAAACATCCTAGCGTACTGGGCCACCATATCCAAGATTCTAAAATCTATTCTCTCCTCCATACGGAAAATATCTTTTCAATTTCTCTTGTCTAGAAAAAAGAAATCCATTGGGATTCCTTTGGTGTCCTCATCAAAATCGCAAGACCAAAAATGTTGGGAAGATGGGGGATCAAAAATACCTTATGGTTTAATAAGGCTTTGGTAGCCAAATTTTTTTGGCAATTATCTCATAGCATACAACTTTAGGGAAGAGTACTTCATGAAAAATATATCCCAGGAAGATCTATGATAGATTGGTTTAGGGATCCATTCAAATCAACCTCGAACTGCTCCATCGAGTGGAAAGCAATGGTTTAAGATTTCCCTATAATTGGCAAGGGGTGCTCATGGAATATTGGAAATAGTAAATAGGTAAGGGTTGGGGAGGACCCTTGGGAAGGTGTTGATGAATGTTTTAGACTCTTTGATGGACTGAAACTTTCTCTTAATGGTTCTGGGATTTTCTCTTTATGGGATGCTAAAAAGGATACCTTTGATGAGATTGGTCGCACGAATTGGAAGTCTCCTACTAAATTGGGATTAGTTCAATATATGAATCATGAATGGGCCAAATATGTGACATTGTTGAAGACTAATTTCATTTTCTTAAAGGAGAAAGGAAATTAATCTCTATGTTGGGATAAAAACACAATCGATGGATCATATTTAGTTAAGATAGGATACATGTCCCTAGCTGAAGAGGATCACCTAGAGGAGGTCAAGTGGTGGCGGGATGAAATATGGAAGTTCAAATCTCCCATGAAGGTCACTATGGTTCATTGGTTGGAATTGAGAAATAAACTTATGACATGGGATGCATATTTAAAATGGGGATGGTCAGGACCTAATATATGTTCCTTGTGCAAATGTGTAGAGGAAAATATCACCCACTTGTTTATTTCATGTCCTTTTGTGCAAGTGGTATGGAAGGAGGTTTATATCTCTTCTCCTTTCAGTCTACTAGAAATTCATTAGAGGAATGGATTTATGCCTAAAAACAATCACAAGCAACAATTTGATACGGTTCAATTGTTGGCATTTTCATAAGTTTTATATGGTGGGCTCGAAATTCCTCCATCTTCCAGAATGTTGTTTTAATTATGGATTTGGTCAAAATTCTCATTACTAATATGGATATAGATTTTAAAAACAAAGTAAAAAAGGTGAAATTAAGAATTCCGGTGGCCCTTGAAATAAAAGATGTCATCCCCCGGGGATTATTTGACGAGGCTATCCAAGGACACCATTCTATATGTGGTGTTGGAGCTATTAAATACATCTCTTCAAGTCACTTCTTCAAGATTCACTATTCCCCTGGGAGAGGTGCCAATATGAAAGAAAAGATCTCAACATTGTGGACTTTGATGTGTTATGCTAGAATTCTTAAGCTGAGAAAGTTGTAGGTATTCAATGACTCCAAAGTCGCTATTGATTAGGATAACAAGAACATATAGATTCAAGTGGACAAAATTCAATCCCTCCTAAATCTTATCCACGACACATTGGATGAATTTGAATGGGAATCTAAAGAAGCATTGGAGTTGGAGCATGGTACTTTTATTGTTCAAGAGGTATTCAATGGTCAAGTCTGTGATGACATGTGCTTCTACTTATAAATATTTTTGTTGGTTTTCCGGTCTTATTTTGGAATTGATAGGAAGACTGAGTGGATAGGTTCTATTTTATAATAGATTTTAATGGTATGGAATGGAAATTTTGGTAATGTCCCTAGCCTCCCCTGGCTGGGTTATGTCACACACTTATCCCAAATTAAACTATGAATTAACCAACTATAACATCCCCAACATACTACTAATCAATGCTATTCCAAAATCCACTGTGTATATTCTATACTGAACTCTAGTTTTCATAGTATCTCTTGAAGTAGTGCGCTCAACCTCATATTGAGTCGCACCTCACTAAAAAAAATTTAACACAACTTTACACAACATAAATATTTATAAACAATTGTTCACAATCACACTAAAAACATAGTGTTACTGTGCACATTCCCATTCTATCGTCATTACCAAATCTATCTTCCTTGTGGGAGCAGACTGTTTCCTTATGCACACAAGTAACTCCAGCATATGAGGAACACAAATTTTTCATTGTGCACACAACTATTCAATATCTTCTTGAAGACTCGTAACCAAATTCACAAGGTTAACTTAATAGGAAAGACTATCATCAACTGACATACTCATGCACAACTACAAATACATGCTATAAGCACCATACTTACATGTGAAAGCAACATCAAACATAATAACAACAATTACTTATATGAGACAACATATAAAAATTAAACCATATCAAGCATAGATAAACAAGCACATAGTAGTTAAACAAGACAAGCACATATGAACATTTATCTCTTATGAAAGACACCGACTGCACGCAAAAATCAGATGTTCCTCTCATCCATAGAATTTGTTTCTCATAATCTTTCAACAACAGGTCACCCCTAAGATAGGACTTAACTCCACTAGGGAAAAAAGGTTTCTAGTGACAAGCTAAGTTTTGATTCTCAACAAAATTAATCATTCTTATGTGCCCACTGCTGCATCTATCCCACAATCCCTCATTCCCCACATACCTGCCACACTCAAGGAAGTGTGCCCCATTCTCTGCTCAACATTCCTTCGACTACCCCACTTCCCTTCCAGGGTTACCAACAAAAATCCATATAGGAATTATTTAAGCCCTGCGACTAATAATCAACACACCAGGGAAAATTCTCAGCAAAACTCTCACCTGGAGAGTATGCTCACGGGTCTAATCACCCACTTCTCAACAATGAGTCTCTCACCCAGAGAGAATGCTCATGGCTTGACAACCCATCTCTTCGACAGTAAAAAATTGATTACATCCCCATAAATCCTTACAAACTTCTCTATGCAGATAAGGTAATAATCATATTTCCCATACCGTCCAACCCCCTTCTGCTCACGAGAGACTCAAACATGAATTTCCCCAATGAATTCCCTCTCACATGAGTTCTCCTCCCATGAGTTTTTCCCAAATGGGTTTCCCCCCTTCCAAAATACACTAAGGCCAACCACATATATTGCATGCCTTAATATTGACACTTGTCACCTTCAAAAGTAGCTTAAGCCACTTGGTGACTCATTCCCTACCCTCATGAACTTAAGATATAATAATTATTCAAAATTACACTTTTCCAAAAATATTACAAAATATTTCCTAGGACTTAAGTCCCACCACCTTTTCCCTTTTCCTTGTAGTCATCCCCCCATCTCTTTTCGTCTGAGTATGTATATGCACAATGATGTAATATTATATTAATAACCATGATTATATTTACATGGATAGGTGCATTGGCCTACCTATGTCTCGACTCACCAGCCTCATAATCACATAGGCTCTCCGACCTCAATACATATTCAACCATACATACATACATACATACATACATACATACATATATAACTTAGCTCTTTGCACACTACCGGGTCATTCCCACACACTTAACCAAGTGTACGCAACCCTATGAATTATTTGATAAAAATTCTTCATGCACTACTTAGGTGCGTGTAACATCAAAACTTAGTGCCCATGGCTCACCATCCTAAATGTACAGTTATATTTATAGTTAGTACCCATGTCTCACCAACCTATATGTACAATTACAAAGGATCCATATCAGGGACATTGCATTCCCCTCCCCCTTATTTATGCATTGTCCTTAGTGCATCATATACACATGTGCATAAAAAAACTCAAAAATCTTTGAAAAAATGCATATACTCTACCTGAATAGCATCCTCACACTCCTAGGTTGCATCCTCAGGACCATACCAGGTCCATTGGAATTTTACCATCTCCATGACTCAATTCCAGAGTTGTTTGATTTTTTGATCCAATTTGCAAACTAGTCACACTCGAAAATCACCTTTTGGCTCCACATGTGCAAATCTAATTTGGAAATTTCTAAAATTCTTTTGCACAAATCCAATTTATATATTATAATTGTTGTAGCATGCATCTCATTCACCCTCCCGTTGATTGTGTCAACCACCTTGTTCTATTTTCTTTTGATATGATTTATGTCAAAGTCATACTCACTAAGGAACTCTAACCACCTTCTTTTCTTGACATTCAAACTTGGTTGTCCAAAAATATACTTTAGACCACTATGGTTTGTCCTCAACTCAAATATTTTACCCATGAGATAATATTTCCACATCTTCAAGGCATGCACTATGGCTGCCAATTCCAAGTCATGAGTGGCATAGAGCCTTTCATGCTCTTTTAAATTTATTGACTTGGAGCACACCACATGTCCATTCTGACTCAGAACTCCACCGATTCCTTCCTTGCATGCATCCATGCACACAATGAATTCTGCATCAGGATCGACACTTCTCAAAATTGGTGCATTTGTCAACAAATTCTTCAAGCGTTGAAAACTCCTTGTGCAATCTAGAGTCCAATCAAATCGCATACCTTTCTTTTGAAAATATGTAATTGGATGCACAATATGTGAGGATCCTTCAATATACCTTATGTAATACCCTACCATTCCCATTAAGGACCTTACCTATGTGGAATTTCTTGGTTATGGCCATTCCTCAATGGATTTTATCTTCGTTGGGTCCACAACTATTCCTTCCTCTGAAATGATATGAACCAAATAATGAATTTGTCACTAATAGAATGAGCACTTGCTTAAATTTGTATAAAGATGATGCTCCCTCAATACCTGCAACACCATATTCAATTGTTTCTCATGTTCTTCTTCTGACTTTGAGTAAATAAGCATGTCATACAGAAATACAATGAAAAACTTATCTAAATACTCTCTAAAAACTCCATTCATCAAACACATGAAGACAATTGGTGCATTTGAAAACCCAAATGGCACCATTGTGAACTCGTAATGACCATGCCTTGTTCTAAATGC
>ML798490.1:11758-37554 GCA_009831015.1 Picea engelmannii | reverse complement strand
TGTCTTTGCTAACTCTTGTTCTGGTTCTGAATCACTATAGGGTAGGTTTAAAGGGTTATTTCTTGTAGCAGGGTCCTTGGACTGCTCACCCTCGAACTGTAGTTTTCTTTTGATTCTTTTCTCCTTAACAGAGGATGATTCTATTGAATCTCTTGGTGGTGATATACCCTTCCTTTTTCTATGACTACTTTTGGGAGTAATAGTCTTCTTAGTGGCAGCCTTTTTACCCTTCTCCTATTGTTGCCAATCAGTATGGAATTCATTCCAGAAGAGGAAATAGTTCCAATCTACCTTCCTTTTCTTCAATGACTCTTTGACAATAAGAGTAATGAGTCCTTGATGAGATAATCTGCTTGCCACCTTAGTGGGATTGGCCTTGACCTGTTTAGACATTTTCATGAGGGATTTGTGCAAGAAAAATGGTAGATTAATTGGGTCTTTGCCTGTAAAATGGTTTAAAAGCTTAAAGTGATAGAACATCACTCTATTGTACCACCCTTCACATGTTATGTAAACAAATATTGCTTTCAACAAGGACTGCCACTTTGGTTCCAAGTATGACATTGGAATATCCTTTTTCCAGATCAAATCTTTGTGTACAAGCAGTAGGTATGACCTAAATTCAATGTTTGAAGGTGTGGTAGACTTGAACCAACAGTCTCCTGACCTAGGTAAACCTGTATACTCAGCAATGGAAGCTTCATCGATGATAAAATTCTCCTTTCCTATTTTAGCAGACCGCCCATCATAAGAAATGGCAAAAGACTCGACCACTTGTTGATGAAAATTGGTTAATTTTTCACAATATGAAAATACCCCAGCCTGTTTGAAGAATTTTGCCACCTCCGGGTGAGCTTCTAGGTACCAAACCCCATCCACTTCAAACCTCAGAATTGGCCCTGCTTTCGGCATT
This sequence comes from Picea engelmannii, assembly GCA_009831015.1. NCBI lineage: Eukaryota > Viridiplantae > Streptophyta > Pinopsida > Pinales > Pinaceae > Picea > Picea engelmannii. The sequence goes on along the minus strand of ML798490.1, from coordinate 36,641 downwards.
AGTTGATGCTGACTGTACCATCGATTATGGAAAACTAAGTGCCAGGGAGACAAAGACTTCAGGATTTAGGCTGACGGAGAGTATGACTCATGGAAGAGAAAACGGGACAGGGTGACATGGAGTTCGGATCACCAAGCTCAAACACTAACCAAGTTTAGGCAACAAATTAACTGAGAGCATGCCGAAACTTTTGATTTTCGGTGGTATATTCATTTAAACTGAAACAAGATGGGTTTTGAACTTGCCTGATAAATCAGCCTGGCTTAATTGGCTTGACAGCGATTTGCTAGACTCTAATGGCGCTTGACGATCACCATGGGAAACGAGATTATGATCTTTGGAAACGCGTTTGATTGATGAAATCGCGAACTCACGATTATCTCAATAACTCCAGAATTCAAATTGATAATGAATGAGGATTTAATGAGAGATTAACGAGATCATGATAGATTGTGTACTCGTGACTGGAAATGGAGGGAGGCTTCGTGAAAACATGCATGAATCTTTGTATCACCGCCGTGTCTTCATTTTGAAAAGACAAATGTGGTTGAAAGGACAATAGGAACTCAAATTTTTGGATAGACACAATTAGAATGTGCATACCTTCCAACTTGATGAGCTTTCGACGGTTACGTTTCCATCATTGCGCCAACTGACAGTTGGCTCGTGCGAAAGCACGGGCTTTCCATTTTTCCTGTTGAAACGTTTTCGGTGGTTAACCACATTTTTGTTTTTCCCTCTTAACTACCGGGAACAAAGGCTTTCGATGGTTAATGAGCGTGTTTCAGGCTCGCCTAAACCACTGAAACCTGAGATTCTGACTTTTTCTTGACCAAACCAAATCCAAAATTTCTTTTGAGCTTATTTATAGAACACAAACTCTCTAACCTACCTACGAAAATTTAGGAATAGAATTTAGACCACAACCTATCACCTCAAAAGAAAAATTTCCACCAATTTATTTGAGGAGATAACACCTGTCACACCCAAGGAAGTGTGCCCCTTCTCTGCTCAATGGTCCTTTGGTTTTCCCACTTCCCTTCCAAGGTTACCAGCAACAAGACAGACAAGAAGTCTTTGAGCCCTGTGATTAATGTTCAACACACCAAGGAATAATTCTCAGCAAAACTCTAACCTGCAGAGTATGCTCACGGGTTTAATAAGTCTCTCACCTAGAGAGACTACTCACAGGCATGAAAACCCATCTCTTCGACAATAAAATTCTGATTGCATACCTACAAATCCTTACAAACTTCTATGTGAAAATAAGGTAATAATCATAGTTTCCATACTGACTGACCCCCTTCTACTCATGAGATCCTGAAACATTAATTTCCCCAATGAATTCCCTCTTGCATGAGTTCTCCTTCCATGAATTTTTCCCGAATGAGTTTCCCCCCTTCCAAAATACACTAAGGCTAGAAATATATATATTCACATGCCTTAATATAGACACTTGTCACCTTCAGAAGCAGCTTAAGCTACTTGGTGACTCGTTCCCTACCCTTAGGAACTTAGGATAAAATAATTATCCAACATTACACTTTTCCGGAAATATTATAAAATATTCCCTAGGACTTAAGTCCCACCCCCTTTTCCCCTTTCCGTGGAGTCATCCCCCCATTTCTTTTTGTCTGGGTGTGTCTATGTGTAGCAATGTAATATTATATTAATAACCATGATTATATTTACATGGATAGGCGCACTGGCCTATCTACATCCTGACTCACCAACCTCATAATCAGCTAGATCCCTTTCTTTGTTGTTGTCCTCAGTCTTCCAAGATCCCATATTTTATGTTGTTGTTGTCTAATTTATTTTCTTTGATAAGTGTTTTCAGCAAATTGTGTTTTATTGATGGTGTCCTTTTGTTTTACTCTTTTTCATTTCCCCTTAGAATCTTTATTATTTTTTTCCAGAATTCTTCCAACTCAATATCTAGCTCAACCCCCTCTACTGGTACATGATATTGTTTCTCTGATTTTATTACTAAATCGAATACACCTATAAATTATATGTTTTAAAAAAAAATTATAACATAAATACAACTTTATTAATTTTAATTTTAATCATTACATTTATTTATATTTATTAAACATCCTTATTCTCTTAATATTTGAAGTAGGTAGAGGGCTCTAACCTTTTTCTTAGTTTGCCAATACCTGCGTAGCCCCAAACCTTTAGTGTGCACTCCCATGCACCATTGTTTACTATGCAACTCCAGTGTCGCACTCCACAATATCATGAATTTATCATGCAAATTTGTGCATTCTCACTTAATGTGCACCATAGCCACGCTAAAATTCCAAATTCGAGCACTTACCAAATTGATTTTTTCCTTAAGTAGAACTCATCTCATGCAAGCTCAGTGTTGAAACTAGAGCTCTGATTTTTCTTGTTGACATCTAGCCTATACAAGTCCATTGTTGAACCAATAGCTCTGATACCACAATGTAATGTCCCCAACCTCCCCTGGCTGGGCCACGTCATGCACTTCTCCCAAAGTAATCTATAAATTAATTAACTATAACATACCCAATATACTATTGAGAAATGTTATTCCAAAATCCACTACGTAAATTCTATATTGAACTCTAGTATACGCTGTATCACTTGAAATAGTGCGCTCAACCTCATACTGAGTCACACGACACTAACTTTTTTTAACACAACTTTACATAGCGGAAAATTTATAAACAACTACACACAAGCACAATGAACACATATCATTAATGTGTGTGCACCCATTCTCACATCATTACCAAATCTTTCCTACTTGTGCACGTAGACTGCTTCCCTTTGCGAACAAGTAACTCTAGCCTCTGAGGCACACAAAGTGTTCTCTATGCACATGATTATTCAAACTCTTCTTGAATATTCAACCAAATTCATAAGGTTAACTTAATAGGAAATACTATCATCAAGTCACATACTCATGCACAACTACAAATACAGGATATAACCACCATACTTACATGTGCAAACAACATTAAATAGAATAAGAACAATTACCTATATACGACAACATACAATAATTAAATCATATCAAGCATAGATAAACAAGCACACAATAATTAAACAAGACAAGCACATATGGACACTTATCTTTTATGAAAGCCACCAACTGCACATAGAACATAGACGTTCCTCCTAGCCATAGACTTTGTTTCTCATAAGATTTCAACAACAGGTCACCCCCAAGTTGGGGCTTAACTCCACCAGGTAAAAAAGGTTTCTTGATGACAAGCTAAGTTTGATTCTCAACAGAATTAATCAGTCCTAGGTTCCCATTTTTGCATCTAGCCTACAGTCCCTCATTCACCATGTACCTGTCACACCCAAGGAAGTGTGCCCCTTCTCTGCTCAATGGTCCTTTGGTTGTCTCACTTCCCTTCCAAGGTTACCAGCAACAGGACAGACAAGAAGTCTTTGAGCCATGCGACTAATGTTCAACACACCAAGGAACAATTCTCAACAAAACTCTAACCTTCAAAGTATGCTCATGGGTTTAATAAGTCTCTCACCTAGAGAGACTACTCATGGGCATGAAAACCCATCTCTTCGACCGTAAAATTCTGATTGCATCCCCACAAATCCTTACAAACTTCTATGTGCAGATAAGGTAATAATCATATTTTCCATACTAACTGACCCCCTTCTTCTTACGAGATCCAGAAACATTAATTTCCCGAATGAATTCCCTCTTGCATGAGTTCTCCTTCCATAAAAAATTTCCGAATGAGTTTCCCCCCTTCCAAAATACACTAAGGCTAGAAATATATATATTCACATGCCTTAATATAGACACTTGTCACCTTCAGAAGCAACTTAAGCTACTTGGTGACTCGTTCCCTACCCTTAGGAACTTAGGATAAAATAATTATCCAACATTACACTTTTCTGGAAATATTATAAAATATTCCCTAGAACTTAAGTCCCACCCCCTTTTTCCCTTTCCGTGGAGTCACCCCCCCATCTCTTTTCGTCTGAGTGTGTCTATGTGTAGCGATGTAATATTTTATTAATAACCATGATTATATTTACATGGATAGGCACACTGACCTATCTACATCCTAACTCACCAACCTCATAATCAGCTAGATCCCTTTCTTTGTTGTTGTCCTCAGTCTTCCAGGATCCCATATTTTATGTTGTTGTTGTCTAATTTATTTTCTTTGATAAGTTTTTTCAGCAAACTATGTTTTGTTGATGATGTCCTTTTGCTTTACTCTTTTTCATTTCCCCTTGAGAATCTTTATTATTTTTTTCCAGAATTCTTCCAACTCAATATCTAGCTCAACCACCTCTATTGGTACATGATAGTGTTTCTCTGATTTTATTACTAAATCGAATACACCTATAAATTATATGTTTTAAAATTGTTTTATAACATAAATACAACTTTATTAATTTTAATTTTAATCATTACATTTATTTATATTTATTAAACATCCTTACTCTCTTAATATTTGAAGTAGGTAGAGGGTTCTAACCTTTTTCTTATTTTGCCAATACCTACTTGTATGAATTAAAGTATTTTAAAAGAAAATATGAACCAGATACATATTAGAGATGATTTCATCCATCACTGACTTTGTGTTGAATGTAAATAATTTTTTGAAATAAATAGTAAAACCAAGCATGACATCGTTGGTAAGGGTTTGTTAATAGGTGACGTTGAGACCTAAAATTCTATTGAAAATTAGGTTAAGGTGGAATTGACTACTCAACCATTCAATTAAATCCATTCCAGTGGGACTTAATGTGTCACCATCATGTTGGAAATATGGGTGTGCTCGCTATATCTCCATTCTAGTGGGACGTAATGTGTCACCATCATGTTGGAAAGATGGGATTGCTCAGTGATTCCAGTGGGACGTAATGTGTCACCATCATGTTGGAAAAATTGGGTTCCTCATGTAATGGTTTACATGAGACATACAAATGAATTCACGTGGACAATAAATCTGTGTTTTTTATTATATTTAATTTGCATTTACATTGTTGGGAAATAATTAAGACTTTAATGGTAGTTGTGTATCATGTGTATATAAATGTTAGATAATAATTAAATAGTTGCGTTTTTTAAATTATAATTAAGATGATAGAAAACTGAAATTTTGTATTATATGATTAGATTGTATGAATTTTAATGGAGTTGTGTGAATTATATAAATCAGAGAGTGAGTTGTGAACTAGATACATATATTTATTGTAAGGATATTGTTTAGTTTATTAAAAGTGAGTTTAGTTCTATGAAAATGTGGAAAGAGTGATTTATTTATTTTTTATTTAGAGAAAAGTAAATTTGATTTTGTAAAAGTTTAAGGTTTGTATCAATACATGGTTACATGGTTTAAAGATCATTATAACAATATATTTATTAATAATTCAACATGTTACTTGTAAGAATTGAATTTAGATGGAAATGATAACAAACATTCTTCCTAACCACTCAAGTTAAACCTAATTGGTACATAGATTAGAGAGTGAGTTGTGAATTAGATAAGTATATTTATTGTGAAGGAATATGTTGACTTTACCAAAAGTAAGGCATAAAGTGGATAAAACCTATCATAACTCAATTGTCAATTAACAGTGAGGACAATCCTTGCATATGAGGAAGCCAAGCTCTTAGCCAATCAGAAGTAGTTTTAGGTCTTATTCTATGACCAAAATGTGATTTTAACCTAAATAGTATTCAGAAGAAAGTCAATATCCCTTGTGGTCATCTTTAATACTACCTCCAATGGGGTCATGTGCTTTTTAATAACAGTTAGCCTTAGTCCCATGTATGAAACAAAATACTATCTTTATTATGAAAAAATATTGTTAAACTTACAAAGAATTTATGACTCTATAAAAACTTGTATTTTTATCTTTGAATGTTTTTTTTCATAATTCAAAATAATGGGAAATAACATTGATATTTTGTATTTCAAATCCAATAAGCATCATTTGAATTAATGGAATTAGAATGGTTAAATGTTAGCATTACACAATTTGCTTATGATAGGGGGTATTCAAGGGTGTTGAATCCATTGTTGCATTAAAAATAACAATTTCATCAAACAAAAATTTTACTTTTGGAAAAAATTACCTAACTAAATTTCAATAATGACAAATCAAAAAATACCAAAATCATAAAACATTTAACCTTCTTTTATTTAAATTATTATATCTACTATTAATATTAAAATATATTTTTATTTTTTATTTATACAAATAAATCTAACATAATTAAAACAGTATAAATGTTTTTTATGTAAAAATATATTGTGATGATGATTAACATCCACTGAGACCAAAATTGGTTTATTGGACCTTAAAAAGGGTAATAAATTACTTAGATTTCCTTAGAATTTTATTTCTTTGTTTGAAAATATTTTAAGAGAATCGTTCCAAGATCACCATAGTTTTGATGACTTAGGAAGTTAGAAGGTCGATATTGTGACATATATTTTGAAATTGTGATATAATTTGAGTATACACAAAGCACACTAGGAGAAAGTGGTTTCGATCTTCAACCCTCTTTGTGTCATGAAGATGAGAAGTTCTTTATCCCATGATGTTTTGGCAATTTTCCAACACCCAATTCCACTATGCAACTCATGGGAGTTGGTTTGAATTTTAGTAATGTTGATTTTATTCTTTGAGTTATTCAAAACTGAGAGACACTTTTGATCTTGTAGGTCAGGTTTCAGCACCTCCTTAGAGTATATTAATTTCCTGTAATCCTCTAAATATTTATCACACCACATATTTCCCTCAAATTTAGATGTAATAATATTTTTAATATTATTGATATTTTACAAAATGACATCTTCATGTATCCCCCAATGATTTATCCAAGACTTGGCATCCTTATTCCATCCCTTCTTGAGTTGTTGGTGGTTTTGGATGGATTTTGAAGCAATTTTGGGGAGCCTCTTATCATCCATGTTGTTTATATATTGTTCTTGTACATTAAATACCTAATCGTGGTCATGCTCTCAATGGGGGAAAGACTTACTTCTATAAGGAGTATTGGATAGGGTGTATTTCCTCTAAATTTGATATTATAAGTGATAAAATTCTTTTGGAACTTCCCTATCTTGATCCAATATTCTCTAGAGATATTGCATCCCCAAAATCCACATCCATATAATATAAAAAGAGTGACAAGAGTATCAAAGATGAGTTTTTTCTTATCCCATAGCCAAAGGTCTGTTAGCTTACACTTGTTTCCAAGTCCATAATAAGTTTTTCACCCTCCATTTATCATTTTCTCAACACTATAGTTCCAATTGAGCTTGTGATGCATGATAATTCCAATATATTTGTATAAAGGTACTTCCTCAAGCTATTGTTGTCATATACGAAAGCATCATAGGTGATATTTTGGGATTTAATTATTATAAGTTTTATTTTGTCAATGTTCACAATCCTACCCATACTAGAGTTGAAGTCCTTCAAGATTCTTAGTTGTTTACTAAAGTCATAAGGAGTTCTCTCCATATTAACAATATCATTAGCATAAAGAAGAAGGATGATGAATATACCAACGAGATTTGGACCAGTACAACCAACATGTTCCAAACAATATTCCAACTTATCAATGCATATTCCAAAGAGGTTAGGGGACAAAGGACAATCTCGATTGACTCCAATATTATAGTCAATTTCTTCTAACAATCCCTTAGTGTTCCTAAAATTTGCAATAGCATTCTCATATAAGCTTACTGTAGCAACTCTCATCTCGGAAGGAGCTTTTAGCTCTTCTAACATATTCCAAAGGTTAGTCATGGGCATTGTGTCAAAATATTTTCTAAAATCAATGAAACAACAAAAGAGATTGATTTTATTATTATGGAAATCCTTTGTAATGATCCTAAGCATAACAATATGGTACACAATTAAGTGATATCCTCTAAACTCATCTTGGACTTTAGCTCTTTTTCTATGGCATTCAAGCCACATGTTAATGTTCATTTCCAAAATACTTTTGTACAACTTGGCTAAGACGATGATAATCATAATGGTCCTATAATTAGATGGATTTATTTTATCCCCACTTTTAAAGATAGCAACAATGAGTCTTTGAGTCCAGGGTTTAGGGAAGCCTTGCTAGACTGCTAAATTGAAGAACTTGTGTATGTGAGGGGTGAGTATAGGCCCTTCAATTTTAAAAATTTCATCTTGCTAGCCTTCAATGTCCTTAGGTTTCCCTTTTCCAAGTTGATTAACACAAAACTTTATGTCTTCTATAGAAAACACTTTAACCTCTATAGAAATGTTTGGAATGTTTTCCATATAAATAGGGGATTCATAAAGATTTTTGAGGTAGGAGTTCTGATCCTTTTGGGGAATAACATTATTTTCTTTAGTTTTATGAGTCAGAATTTTACTCCAAAATCTCTTAGGATCTATCTTAGATAGGTGCAAAAGATTATCTTACTTTCTATTTATGTAGTTCCTTTTTTTCCTTTTAATTAGGGCCTTGTATCTATTTAGGTTTTAAGGATTCAATAGAGACATTCCTAATGGATTTTCTAGAAATTTTACACATTATCATACCAAGGGTTGATTGTTCTTTTATTCCTTTTATATAATACCTCGATAGAGAATTTGTTAATGAAAATAGAGAGGAATGTTGTAAAATCACAATATAGGTCTTCAATACTATATAGAATTTTGTGGATTCAAGGTGTTTATAGAAAAAACATTATAAAAATATTTAAAGTAGAAGTAAAATCTCTATTGCATTTGGATATATATATATATATATAATTTTATTATATATATGAATACAAATCCAAATGCAATAGAGATTTTACTTCTACTTTAAATATTTTTATAATGTTTTTTCTATAAACACCTTGAATCCACAAAATTCTATAACCATATTTATAATGGATAATACTTAAATAGGTCAATCATAATTATAGAATTATGAAACTAACAATATTTATAATTCAACATATACTTTAGAATATTTGATATTCTTAATTTTTTTGACTTTTAAAATTTTCACTTCATTTATATTTGTAAATTTGACAACAATATTTGTTAGAGACCTAAACTCCCTAATCCCTCACGCAAGTAGAATAATATATTTTCCATGTAATAAAGGCCAATTTTAATAAGGCCTAGTAATAAGGAATAATAAGTCAAATGTAAGAAGACCTAATCGAATCTTTCATTTCTAGAAGATCTTCCTCTAGATTGTTCTTTTGGTAGATAGATTTAGTATAAATAGGAATTGAGGGCATGCAAAATTTTTTATTGAGAATTATTGTAATAGAGTGTTTCTTTGATGGAGGTTTTCCCCTCTAAGAGGTGAGTGAACATTGTTTCCTATCAATAAAAGCATTATTTTGGTGTTGTGGTTTCATCTATTGTGTTGTTCCATTGTTATTCTCTACAATATTTATGCTTTTATCTATTATAATAGATCTGGTACCTTACTAGTGGTATCAGAGCACTTTACTTGGCAGAAATATGTGGGTTATTGTTTTCAGGGTAGAGACGTATTATGGCGTCTTAAAGCTACAGATATTTGTCGTTCAACACATAAATCTATGGTTGGGGAATCATACACGTAGGAACTACAAGTGGTACTTAATCACACATTGTTGGCCACCCTTGTAACCCATGTTGGTACCCCTTCGAGTGGTAGTGCATCAAACAACACATGTATACAGATCGACCTAGATATCCTGAACCCTTCGTAGATAAACCGATCGACCACCTGACTGCTATAGTGCCACTGAGAACAACACTCGGGAAGATACTCTCTAGTACCTGGGTAGTCGAGTAGTATGGATAAGGGCACAATATAGCCTCCTTAGTTGGTGCCCTGAGATATTGGGTCAAGTACTACTGTTGGAACCTATATGTATATGAGAGATTTATATCATAGGGAAAACCATGAATACCCTAACCCTTGGGATGGAAACAAAAACATAATAGACAAGATCTATTGTCATGCAACTTTACCTCCTGCATTATGGGTATGAAATTGCTACACATTTTTTCTTGTTAACAACTTGGGCCTTTCAATACTGTAGTATTCTTCATATTGAATTATAACTCCACAGGAGTTAAAAAAACAAAGTATGGATCATTCATGCACCATTATTTGATCCCTATCCCATTATATTCCTCTCTTCTCCCTGATCATAGTCATAACTATAATTTTTAAACAAATTTATTTTTTCATGGACCCAATCCCTTTATTTGGGACTTATCCCATTGGATTATCCTCATCGCCCTAATTGTCATGATACCCTTCACCCATAACTCCTTTTATGTGTGGTCCCACTCGCCCATTTCTGGTTCCCCCCTTCATCATGATCCACACCCATAGCCAAGACCTTGAAGCCCACCTCAATAACTTGTCCTCTGATTTCACAGAGGCCCAGAAGGAAGTGTAAAATCTAAGTGCCAATATTACCACCATCAATAAAAAAATGCATTCCACCATATATGCAAAAATGGAAACCCTGAAACAGGACCTCTCTACCCATCTTGAACCCATCGCTAGCCATATCTACACCAAGTTGAATATCATTGGAGACCTTACCTCCTTTGACCCACCTTTGCACCCTAAAGGTGAAACTTTCTCCAATTCCAAGAATTTTCGGCCCCATCAATTTCAGCGTGACATACACCTTCTACGAGTGGATGTGAACAAATTTGATGGCTTAGATCCCACCGACTGGGTAACTCAAATGGAACACTATTTCTCTATGTATGAAATTACATATGAGTTGGAAAAACTCTGATATGGTGTTCTGCATCTAGATCAAGAACGTTGGCAATGGTGGCAATGGATAAAAAATGTTTGCCAAGGGTATGTGACTTGGACACAATTTTGAATGCTTTGACAACAATACCCACCATTTAGGTCATTTGACAAAGTTGAAAAAATTTGGCACATGAGATTCGTTCCCACGTCCTCATGGCTCTCCCCCAGAGTTGGGTGGAAGCTACTAAAAGATCTAAGGAAGCACAACAAGTTGTATCTTCTCAAACCAAAAAACCCTCCTTTATTCCTCGTCCTAAACCAGTCACTCCCATTCCTCCTTCCACTCCACTAAAGATCCATAAATCGACCCAAACAGAAATGGTTGAACGCAAACTCAAGGGCCTTTGTTATAATTTTGATGACAAATATTTTCTTGGGAACAAGTGTAAAGAAAAAAATATGTGTATGGCCATCTCTGAGGATTTTTCTGAAGAATGGGTCACATCTCACCTTGTGGCTAAGTCACCTGAATCCACCCTCAGACCCCCCAGAAGTTGAACTAGTCATTTCCCTAAATTCTCTCACTGGATTCTCTACTCCACAAAACCTCAAGATAATTGGTTACATTGAGCATCAGAAGGTCATCAGCCTCATTGACAGTGGAATCACCCATAATTTTATTCATCATCACATTGCCCAAGAAACTAATTTCTATATCCAAGCAGTAAACAACTTTCAAATCATGATTGCCAATGGAGAGTCCATGAAATGTGGGGGTTGTTGTGAAAATGTGTGTCTCCATATTGGTCAGTACCACATGAAATATCATATGTTTTCTATCGACATGGGTGGTTTTGACATTGTGTTGGGTGCTGAATGGTTAAGGACTCTAGGCCCCATTCTCATGGATTTTAAGGAATTAACCATGCAATTCAACCAGGAGGGCCAACAGTATAAGTTCCAAAGAATCAAAATAATTTCAATCATCAATTCCCATCACATGGAAAAGATCCTAAAAAAAGGTCATTCCAAAATAATTACACAACTCCATTCCATTCACACCACAAAGACACCCTTTCTGCCTCATGACCTCCAATCCATCCTCTCTAAAAATCAAGCTATTTTTTCCACTCCCTAGGGACTTCCTCCTTCCCATGGTGTTCATGATCATTTCATTCCCATCATCCCCAACAACCTTCCTCCCAATGTTCATCCCTATCATCATCCCTTTTCCTAGAAAAATGAAATTGAGAAAATTGTTCAAGAATTTCTTGCCACGGGAGTTATTAGTCTTAGTACTAGCCCCTATTCATCTCATGTGGTCATGGTACTTAAGAAATAAGGATCTTGGCACATGTTTCATGACTTTCATTCCCTCAACAAACTCACCATCAAAGAAAAATTCCCCATTCCTTTCATTGATGATCTCTTGGATGAATTATGTGGTGCCCAGTTCTTTACTAAACTTGATCTTCATTCTAGCTACCACCATACACGTATGAAAGAGGTAGACATTCCTAATACTGCATTTCAAACTAATGAGGACCACTATGAGTTCTTGGTCATGCCATTTAGCTTGTGAAATGCTCCCTCCACTTACCAAAGCCTCATGAATCATGTCTTCCTTCCTTTTCTCTGTCATTTTTTCTTAGTTTTATTTGATGATATTCTCATCTATAGTAAGAACTAGACATCCCATCTTACTCATGTGGATCGAGTTCTGCATCTACTCTCTCAACACCAAATTTTCCTCAAATAATATAAATGTGTTTTTGGAGCCTTAGAAGTCGAGTACTTGGGTCATATTGTTGGCAAGGCGGGTGTTAGGGTGGATCCTAAGAATATTGAAGCTATGTAGGATTGGCCTCACCCTAAGACTCTCAAAATATTGTGTGGTTTTATGGGTTTAACATGATATTATCACAAGTTTGTTAAGAATTATGGAAAGATTGTGGTGCCTCTCACTGCTCTCTTTAAAAATAATCATTTCACTTGGACTCCCAGTAGTTGATCATTACTTTCAATCCTTGAAGGAGGCTATGTGCACCACTCCTATCTTGGCCCTTCCTAAATTCACAAAGACCTCTGTCCTAGAATGTGATTCTTCTGGGAGAGGAATTGGAGCAGTCCTTATGCAATATGGCAGACCTTTGGCCTTTATCAACAAACAATTGTCAGAGCAACATTTGGGCCAATCAATCTATGAAAAGGAAATATTGGCTATTCTACATCCATTGGATCTCTGGCAACCTTATCTATTAGGGAAACACTTCAAAATTAAGATAGATCATCAAAACCTCAAGTATTTTCTAGAGCAACATATTTCATCCCCAAAGAAAAAAAAAGGGGTGACTAAGCTATTTGGATATGATTATGAGATCATTTACAAGAAAGGAAAAGACAATGTGGTTGTTGACTCTCTTTCAAGAAAATATGAAGATGAAGGGTCCATTTTTTCACTCTCCTTCAATGTACCAGATTGGCTCCAAGTTTTTTGCCAGGAATGGCTACAAGATCCCAAAATTTCGCATATGATCCAACAATTGTAAGACAATTCTCCATTTTCCCCAGGGTACTTTTGGCACAATGATGAGCTTCACTACAAAGGTTGTTTGTATTTAAGTAAACAATCAAAACTTAAATCCATGGTGCTTTCTGAGCTTCATGCTACACCCACAGCTAGGCATTTAGGGTTTACCAAAACCTATGATAGGGTCAAATGTTATTTTTTATGGGATGGTATGAAATAGGACATTCATACTTTTGTGGAAGAATGTGATTTCTATCAACGCAACAAAAGAGAAACAGTCAAAGCCCCAGGAACACTACAACCGCTTCCGATTCCACCCACTATTTGGAGGGATATCTCTATGGATTTCATTGTTGGCTTACCTAAATTGGAAAATAATTCAATCATCATGGTGGTAGTTGATCGTCTTTCCAAGTATGCTCATTTATGTGTTATTCAACACCCATTTATCACCTCCACTGTGGCTCCAATTTTCATGGATCATATCTTCAAGCTTCATGGCATGCCTCATTCTATTGTTTCTGATAGAGATCCTACTTTCACCAACAATTTTTGGTAGGAACTGTTCAGGCTACGAGGCACCCAATTGCATCTCAACACCACCTATCATCCCTGGACTAATGGTCAAACTGAAGTTGTCAACAATTGTTTGGAAACATATTTGAGGTGTTTTTCATATGAAAGGAAAAATGAGTGGGTTCAATGGTTACCCCTAGTTGAATGGTAGGTAGTACAACACTTCTTACCATACAACTACTCACATGAATCCTTTTGAAGAAGTATATGGACAAAATCCACCTTCAGTTCTCTCATACATTTCCAGTGCCTTGAAGGTCCAGGTGGTTGACCAAACTCTTAAAGTCAAGAGGTTATTCTTCGTACCCTCAAAGATAATTTTGTCATGGCTTAGAAATGCATGAAGAAACAATAGGATCAAGGTCACTCAGAACATCAATTTGTTGAAGGGGACTAGGTGTTTTTTCGACTGCAACCTTATTAGCAGACTTCACTCAAGGATGACCATTGTCAGAAACTAATGCCCAAATTTTATGGTCCTTATATATTTCTCAAGCTTAGATTTTTCTAGTCATTCTAAGCTCCATCAGTTATCTTTGTCCAGTCATTTTAAGCTCCATCTTTTTTTTCATGTCTCCTTCTTAAAGAAGGTGATTGGAACTAAGTTCTAAACTCAAACCAGTCTTCCTGAGTTGGATGAAGAAGGATCCATCTGGTTGCAGCCACAAGCAGTATTGGACCAGCGTGAGCATCGTCTTTGTTATCACACCATCAAGGAAGTTTTAGTATAGTGGAAAGATACAACTCTAGTAGATTCCACCTGGGAGCCAACTATCATTCTACAACAATTTCCTCATCTCAAGACTTGAGGAAAATGATATTTTTTAAGGGGGAGGTAATGTTAGGGACCTAACCTCCTATTGATGGGTCTAAATTCCCTTTGTCTCAAAAATAGGAATCAATCCCAAAGACGAGGCCCAATTAGACTCTTCTTTTTTTAAAGTAGTGTAATTCTCCAAATTGATAGTCTAAAAAGTTTTTATGGGCTTTAAAGGTTAATCGGTTTCGTTATTTTTATTGTTTTGTTGTTTTAATTCTATCTACTTCAGGAAAGGAGGAAACTAAATAATTTGGAGAAATTTGTGTTGAGGATAACCTATGGAAACAATCAATGAAAACTATCTAAGACTTTATATTCTCGAAGAAATAATTCCACTAATAATATATTACTCATCAGATAATATCCTAGAAATAATAACTAATTAATAACAGAAATAGATAACATTTAATTGCAAGATATTCTAAAATAATTCAACCATATCCCAGATAACATAAAAGAAGATTAACTAATAAACCAAATAATATTTTACCAAAAGTATCCAACAATTGATTCAACCAACCAATATAGCTTAAAATTATTGAAATTATTATTAGATTCTTGTAGTATTTAATCAATTCTAGAGTAATCAACAATAATGAATAAACACACAGAGATTCAACAAACCAGAATGTCTTGACTCCAAAGAGTTTCTGAATTCATCTTTGAAATAATTCTTCGGTTACAATCCACTTGAAATCCCTCCAGAGATCGAAAATCTCTTGAAAATAGTTACAGAGATCAAATCTCCTTCACTAAGAGGTTGATCTCTTTATTTATAAGAAAAATAATAATTAAATTGTGGAATAAAAATAAAATTGAATTTATTAAAAGTCATGTAATCTCCTCATGTAATTTGCATCTTCAGTGAACAAAAGTATTGATAAATCATCCATGCAAAAATCCATGCATTTATTCACATCTCCAATTAACTGACGACTTCAATTTATGCATGTTCATCCTCATAAAGCTTTCCTTGATTCAATAATTCAACTCATTGTACTTTCTTTAGCAACCTCATGCATGCATATTTAATTTGATTTTTTCATTTATTTTATCCACAGTGAACTTTGGCCAAGTTGTTCTTCAATCTTTAGTAATCATTCACTTCTAAAATTGGAATGGTCATGCATCCAATCACCAACTCTTCCAACTATGTTCTCATGCTTGTGTTTGTTAGCTGACGAAAATCTACCAGTTTGTAGCATGAAATATTGAAATTCTCCTCTCCATGCTAAATTATTCCCCTTGCATGTACCTGGATCATAAAAATGTATATTAGGAATAAAAACATATTTTGGCAACAAATTTATCAGATAAAACAATTAATTGATCTTAAAATTCCATATGGAGGTCACTTACTCGCGAATGATTTCCTTTAATTTGCAAACCTGAAACAAACTATGACAAATCAATAAAAACATATAAACTAAAAGTTGTATCTCTTGAAGATACCTTTCCAATGATATATGGAATTCTCAAAACGGGATCAAAATCAAAAGTTATCATGAAAATACCTTACTAATTTTACATGTTGTGGATTTATTTCAAAAACCGAAAACTAGAAAAGTCAAATTGTAAAACACTTATAACTAAAACATCGTAGAGATCGATGATACATTTACAAAGGTATAAGGAATGCCTCAAATGGATTTCGGGATAAAACATTATCACAAAAATACAAAACTTGGTTCTTCTCTCATCGACGACTTTTTTTAACGTTTGATGTGCTCGGGAAAAGATGTAACATTTTTTAGCACAATTCATGAAGGATGGACAACGGTCAAGATATGTTCTCACTTATGATCGGATGGTCAAGATTCATTTCATCAACACTTTTAAAGCTTGTTTCTATCGGTGTGCTTTACCATTTTATTGGTATCCTTATGATGATGTGGCAATGTAGCTTGGATAGTTGATGTTGAAAATGGGAGTAAGGATGGTGACGTGTCATAGTTTGATTGGTTCATGGTCTCTTCACATGTCACAAGAAGTGGACTTCATAAAACCGTATAAAATGAACCTAGCGTGAGTTAAAGGTTTTGAACAATCTAGATTCATTTACCCCCATAATCGGATGGCTTAGATTTGCTAGGGAAGGCCCCATTAGCATCATTCATTTTCCATATCCCATTTTATGTTTGATACAATTTCATGCCGACACCAATAATCCTTTCGATGATCAACCAAAACTTTTTGCGTGGGAAATTCTACATGTCGTCAATCTTCTCCGATGCCATGCGAGTGCATCAACATCGAAAGAATGGAGTGTATACTTACCAAAACGTTCCATCAAAACCCCTGAACGTCGATGAACATGAGAGAAATGTGTATTGTGATTATGTATGCAATGACTTGTGAACCGACATGGCAGGATGATGTGGTGAGACATATGGCATCTTATGTGGATGAATGATATGAAAAAATGAAGCACAGTCAGTGACGTGGGCATGACATGGAATGATGATGTGCCATTGTACAATTGATGACTTAGAAATGATGACATGGACCCGTACAATGATGTGGCAATGAAAAATCATGTCGACATAGAAAAATGAGTGTTGAAGGTGATATGACATGTGAACATGTCTTGATGATTGGATGCCCACTATGGCATGGAAAATAAAAATAGTGATGTGTCGACGATTGAATGGTAATGTGGTTTACTGACATGTCACATAATGAGGAATTCAGTGAAACTATAAGGAATGGATGAGGCACAAGTTAATATTTTTCAATGGTTTAGATTTACTCTCCCTCATGATCAGACAACAAGATTTTTCTCCCAAGAAAACACGCATCGACCATTGCAGAGAACCGTCGTGTGAAAATATTGAAAGGCTAAATGATCTACTCGACGCCCGATGATTTCATCGACGTCGGTTGGCATGAGAAAAAATCAACCATAATAGTTCACCAAAAACACTTGACTGGTAAATGGTTATCCTTACACGGGTGATGTGTGAAATGATGTATGTAGATGACGTGGCGAGACACATGGAATATGACGAAGGAATAAATTAACATGGGTAATGATGTAGCATGTTGATGTGGAAAGTGTGGAAGGTGACATGGCCAACCTAGTCATTGAAATAAACACTACTTGGTGGTAAACATCAACGGTCATGTTTTTCCCTTATACATGTTTGACGACTAATATTGATTTCTTGGTTCTCATAATTCATCGACATTGAGAGACACCTACTTGTTTTGTTCTTGACTTACATGGATTTTTTTCAACACCGATGATCTATCAATGATCTGTGGAATCCTTTGACTCCTGAAACCACTAACACATTTTGTCGATGACCGATGGCTTATCAGTGATCGATGAAATTTGTCCACTTCTAAATGTGGATAGATTTCCCTCGATCCCAATCATCGAAACTTATTTTAGAATTCTTTTTCCCCATCCCTTGATGAGTTCATAGGAATTTTTTAGAAAAGGTTGTGATTTTCTCGTTTTTCAATTCTTTCTTTTGTTTTTATTTTTTGATGCAAAACATGAGAAGTTTTTTGTATTTTCTTGATATTTTAAATGCAAAGAAAACAAAGGAAAAATTGTATAAATTTAACAAAGGATAAATATGCAACCTATGTAAATCCAAAAGAAGAAGGTGTAAAATAATTAAAAGGAAAAGTGGTATGCAAAAATTGAAAATTTTAAGGGCGTGTTGAGGACTCAACAAATGGAGATTCACTAGGAGAAACTAGAATCTCTACTTATACCTTCAATCACTACCAAACAATTTCAAGTAATATGGACATAGAACAGGAAGAGAAAATAGAAACCACCCATAGATCCCTTTATATGTAATTTGTAAATCATTCTTTACCATTTTGTTGGCACGGGGGCAGACCCAGGGTTCACTCCAAGAGTGCACCAACAAGCCCTAGCTACTGGCTCTTTCGGCAACACCTGTGAAGCAAATGCAGTCGCACCCAAAGCAGCTATGAGGGAGTTGCAGGACAAAGATGTATACAACCAGGGGAATATCAAGCGGATCTTGTATAATAGAAGTCACAACATTCATATATCACTTATCAGCGAGATCTACTCTGCGCAGCTATAGATCTTGATCTAACACGGTAATGCAAATAACAATATAACAATGACAAAGATCAAAGCATCAATCACTTACACAACACAAAATATACGTGGTTCACCCACTCTCTAGGGCTACGTCCACAGAACTGTGCTTATGATATATTAGGATAAATCTTACAGTTCTGATCTATGCTCTTGGCCAGTAGATCCTCTCTCTTCTTCTCTTTTTCTCCCCCTCTTCCTGCGCACCCAGCTACAGGATTTGATCTTCGCACCCAGCTGAAGATCCTACAATACCAGAAGGCTCTCTCCCTCAGCACTTCTCTCTCACAATATAAATACCTCTCACCACAATAATAGAGTTAATTCAATAAAAATATCATACCAACCCGACCCAGGTCCTCTTGACCTTTATTTATACATTACAATACCTCACCGATAGCCTTAGGCCAAAACCTAGGTGTCAAAACCCTAATTACCAAAACCCTAGATGTCTAAAACCCTAGGTCAACTTGATCCACCTTTTCTAGGCTTCACCAACCTGTCTTTCCTTCCTTCTCGTGCGGTGCTCCAAAGCATACAACGGTGGTTTTTTCCATTTGTTGGGTTGTCCTCGATCCCTCTTCCTTGTTGATCTGTCATCCTCGATCTCCTTGTCCAACGATTTTATTTTCCCATACTTAGCTCTGTCTTCTTTGCTCTTTTTCTCACTTCGACCCAGGGACAGTCACTATGTCTCCCGCAAAGTTTGTTTTTTACCTTTTCTTCCTTGTTCTCCGCTTCCTTCCATAACCAAGGGCCAACAGGCCCCCAACACTCACCTGTGACTCGTCCCGAGGCACTTCAGATATGATATTCTTGTTTACTTTGACTTTGGAATGCGTAGTGCAGCCCTTGCTTTCTACTTTATGCCTTCTTTCCATCCTTGTGCAGATTGTCTTTTATGTGTCTAGTACCCAATTTCAACTGCACCTGGTACCTAGACCATTTTCTCCTTGATTCTACTGAGAGTTGTGAGGTAGCTGGTTGTCATAGTACAACTTCAGTCGACTCCCATTCACCAAGCCTTCCTTCTAGTCTCCTTTCAATGTCTTCAGCTATGCAACTCCTCCTTCTGTAACATAGGCAATATCATATGGTCTAGGCCAATGCATCCTGAACTTCCCATGGTGTTGGATAAACTTACTGTCATATACTAGTACTAAATCACCTTGCTCGAATATCTTCTTCTTGATATGTCTGTCATGATAGACCTTTTCTCATTCCTTCTGAACTTGTTGATGGAAGCCTGCAATGAATTTGTCTTCTTCTAGTTTGACCAACTGTGCCAGCCTCTCATGAACAGCACCAGTATCATCCATGTCTATAAATGCATCAATTATTAAGCTTGGTACCAAGTACTCCATCGGGAAAACAGCTTCCAGACCATAGACTAACTTGAAGGGGGTCTGTGTTGTTAATTTCTTACAAGTGGTTTTATAGACCCAGAGTACTGTCGGTACTCTTAAATCTCAGTCATCCCTGTTCACACTACAAATCTTTGTCAATGTTGTCTCCAGGATTTTGTTGAATGCTTCAACTGTTTCATTTTCTTGTGGATGGTAAGGTGTGCTCTTCTGATGGTGGATTGCAAATTCTTCAGTCAGGGCTTCAACTACCTTATTGATGAAGTGTGTACCTTGATCACTCATAAGGATATTAGGGCATCCAAACCTGGTTATTATGTCATCAAATATAAAACGTGCAACTGTAGTTGCACTACAGTCCTTGACTACTCTTGCTTCAGCCCATCTAGTCAAGTATTTTGTTGCAGTGATAATATACCTTGCTCCTATCTGATTTCCTGGTGGGTTTATAGGTCCCACAAATTCAATGTCCCACTTTTAAAATGATTGTAATGTCATCTATGGTGCTAATGGAATTTCATCTCTTCGGGATGGCTTTCCAACTCCCTGGCATACATCACATGCTCTGTGTAATGTAGGCCACCAAAAGCCAACTTGCAGAACCTTATGCATAGTTTCTTTCCCTGCGTAATGTCCTCCTGCAATGCATTCATGAGCTTCTTCAAGGATCATAGGGCGCTCTGCCTCCATCACACATCTTCTTCGTATCTCATCAGGCCCCATTTTGTACAGTTGTCTAGCTATAAGTGAAAAGTCTACAAATCACACCACTAGTTGTTTCTTCTGAGCAATTGTGTACTCACCTGGAGCCATTCATGTTGATAGGAACTGGATTATGTTTGTGAAGTGGTCATCAATATCTCTAATGGTGAACAATTGTGCATCCAGTAATGTATCCTCCAAACTGGTAGGTTCTTCGCCATGTTCCAACCTCGACAGGTGGTTTGGGCCCTTGTTCATTCTTCCTAGCTTAACTATGATCTCAAAATCATATTCTTGAAACAGCAGAAGCCATATGCATATTCTCCCCCCCAACACTAGCTTGTTGACTAGGTACTTTAGCATGGAGTGATCAGTAAACATTTTAAAGTGTCTTCCCAACAAGTAGTGGCAAAATTTCTGTAATGCATACACCATGGCTAATCCTTCTCTTTTTGCAGTGGTGTAATTAATTTTACTTGTAGATAGATTTCTGCTAGAAAATTCTAATGGATGATCAATGTACCCTTCTCTAGGTTGTGCTAGTATTTCCCCTAATGCAATGGAAGACGCATCAACATGCACATGAAATTCCTTGCTCCAGTCTGGAAAAGCAGTCGCCATATTTTGTTTCAGTGTGTCGAAGCTCTGTTGGCATTCATCTGTCCAACCAAACTGACAGTCTTTCTTTAGTAACTTCTCCATCGGCATAGTAATCTGAGCATATCCTTTGATAAATTTCCTATAATAGTCAGTATGTCCTAGCACAGTGCACAGTTGTTTGACTGAGGTGGGAGGTGGAAAATCAACTATAATTGCAATTTTGGATGGATCCACCAACAATCCTTGCTTGCATACAATATGAGCTAATAATACTCCAAATGGTGAGAAGAATATGCACTTCTTCAAATTCAAAGCAATTTGACACTACCTACATTTATCTAGCATTAGACTTAGACATTCAATATGATTTTTCAACAAACTAAAAACAGTCCAGTCATTAAAGTATGCTTCTAAAAACCTATGCAAAAATTCTTTGAATGCTTAAACCACCACCCTGGAAAAGATGGTTGGGGCATTCTTCAATCCAAATGGCATTACTGTATATTGGTAGGATCCCCACTCTGTGGAAAACATAGTCTTATGATGGTCCTCTTTGGTGATGCAAATCTGATGGTATCCTGAAAACCCATCTGTAAAAGAATATACTTCTTGGCCTCCCACATTATCCA
The DNA here is from genome assembly GCA_009831015.1 of Picea engelmannii. NCBI lineage: Eukaryota > Viridiplantae > Streptophyta > Pinopsida > Pinales > Pinaceae > Picea > Picea engelmannii. The sequence goes on along the minus strand of ML798490.1, from coordinate 14,604 downwards.
ACACTTTGTCTATGAATGGTGTAGGGAAAGGATCATGTAGACAAGCATCATTCATCTTCCTGAGATCTATGTAGATCCTAATCTCACCTGTCTTCTTATCTTGCACTACCATGGGGCTAATCCACTCTGACTCTTCGACAGGTTCAATAATCTGTGCTTCCATCATTCTATCGAGCTCAATCTTCACTTTTTCCTTATATCCCGGGTTCAATCTATAGGGTCTTTTCTTGATTGGCTTCACATATAGTTTCAAAGGTATTCTCATCTCTCCCATATTTCCTTTGATACCCTTCATATCAATGAACTTGGTTGGAAACAAGTCATGATACTCGTGCAATAATTCTGTAATTTTGTCAATGGTAGCAGCGTCCTAGTAATCTCCGACATTGGAAATATTTGGTGTCTCCTCTGTCCTTTATTTATATTTATCGGTTGTCCAATGAATGGCAGGTCAACTCCCAGTCCTTCCACATCTCTCTGGCCTTTTGTTTCTATGATATTCACCTTCCTTGGATCAATGTCTTCGTTGGCATTAATGTTGTAGCATATCTGCAATTTCTAGAGGGGCGCAGTCCATCTGTCCCTCTTCAAACACTTTCGGTCTTACAATCTGTAATGCTTGGTCTACTGAAGGGTATTCACTTTCAAATAAAAATGTGATTACAAAATTCTGAGTCATACCTTCCCACTATGCAGTGACGAGGCGTATCTCTGCTTGAAGGTACTAGTTAATTAGGGTGGTATCCAGTGTATTGAAGAATCTGTGTACCCATTGTTCTCTAGGAATGTTAGTCCAGGCCTCTCTGCAGCTTCGTATATGGTCCTTTGGGCAGCTTCGACCTATGTGTTGTACTTCCTAGCTTCCTACTTATGTTGAAAACCACGTTGTCATCAAGGTTAGGCATTGTGTCCAGTCTGTATTATTGCTTTTATGTGTCCCCCACCATCTTGTTGGTGTGGCTTTCAGGACCTCGTTCATAGCCAACAAGATCTGTTGTGCTGGTACAATTGTTTCAAAGTCCATCAAGAAGGATTTTAGGGGATTCATACCATCAAAGGTAGGTAAATTACTTATGGTTGTACCAATCCAACGAACTTCTCTGGTCAGTCGAGCACATCTTCTTGTGGATAATTCATACATCTGGTTCTTCCAGTCCTCCAACACTTCTTCTGACTCTGATGAACACGCATTGTCACTTCGCCAACTCAGGTTTCCATCGACAGTAGGTTTGATATAATCTTATTGCCTGGCTATTAATTTGTAGATGTTTTCCAGTTCAAATCTATGGTCTTCTTCTCTGATAGGTTTTGTATATCATGGGCCCTCATCTGGATATAAAGGTGCAATGACCCTAAGGCCAACTCTCTCAAATTTCATGCGTCTTTTCTTTAGATCAACAACAGTGAAATTGTCGAAGGCCCAATCAATTCCTAGTAATGCAGGGTAAGGGCAGCTATCATCAGCAATTTCAATTACCTCAAAATCTGCAAAGGTTCTTACTCCATCAATTTCCACTGGGACATGCTCTAATCATCCAAATGGGCTGACAAATTGCTAATTAGCCATGCGAAGCCTGATAGGGGAATATATCAGCTTGATTTTTTCCATTAGTGCCCAAGTTTGCTTCGTCATGACATTGACCTCCGACCCTAAGTCGAGGACCACATAGTCTATCTCATATTCTCCTATCTGAGAATTCAAGTGTAATTCCTTATTTGTCCTTATCTTCTTACCAATTTGGTGTACTTCCCTATTCAGTAGGGGGTCTATCTTTCCTAGATCATATTGTTTAACCAGATTTTTTAGTTCGTGTATAGCTTTGCCATCTTTAAGAAGGTCTATAAACATATATAAGAAACTGATAAGTTTACTTACCTCTTTCCCCCCTCTGTGCGTAGCAGACTGATCAAATCCATGAGGCATTTCATATTCTCTTATTTTTGGTTGTGTTTTTTAAGAAGACCCTTGATCTTATTTGAACTCTTGCCTTGCCTCCTCAAAGATTTTCCATTCTTTCTTTGCATCAAAAATCTGGGTCTTTTCTGTAGCTTTTCTGACTCCTGAGTCTTCTGCAATATTCTCTTTGGTCGCTCTATCCTGTCCCATAGCAGCGCCTCCTCTTGTAATAACAGTGACTCTAGGATGAGCTTCGCAAGGTTCCGCTTTGATTAATTTCATTTGTGGGTTCTGCTGATATCCTCATCTTTCTTGAAGTTTATCCATTAGGACAGGGCATTCCTATATGACATGCTCGAAGGAGTTACAGTAACTACAGATTGTGAAAGGATTCTAACAGTCCCTTGCTAAATGTTTTGTCTGCACGCAGTTGTAATAGATTAGTTGTCCTTGGCCTTGGCCCATACCTCCTCCTCGTCCTCACCCTCTGTATCCACCGTGAGGATTGAAGTTTCCTCTACCTGGAGAATTGTACTGCGCAGTGTTTCCTTCTTGTTGTACTTCGCCTTAAATCTTTTATATGTCCCTCGACCTTTCATGCATGAGATCATAAGCTCTACAATATTGATCATCGTGCCACACTGATTTACAGAATGTACAATACAAGTTTGTGGGTGTCTGAACATACTTCTGCATGTAGTAGCACTCGCCTCGGAGATGCCTATTTCTGCATACATCGCACCAGGGCAGGTTAACTTGCTTCAAGGGGTTTGGCACCCCTGAGGCCAAATACTCATGAAATAAGGGAAAATTTTCCTTATCATGGCCTTCATATCTAGATCTTGCACACCATATATCTTCCCTTTTGTCTTTTCCCTTATCTTTCTTCATATCCTCAACCTGTAAAGACAAACTAGTCAGCTGGCTCATGATATGGCTAATGCTTGAG
>ML798489.1:183795-202306 GCA_009831015.1 Picea engelmannii | reverse complement strand
GCTCTGCCTAAGTGTTGTAATGGTGTCTTTAGACAACACCTTTATCTTTGAAATATTCTTGTCCCTCTTCGATCATCTACAATAGTGTGTTCTCTATTTCATGTTGTGTTCCTGCTCATTCCCCAACAACTGGAGTATTGCATTTTCTACCATATAGAGCTTCAAATGAACTCATTTTTAATGAACAATGATACCGATTATTGTAGGCAAATTCAACCAATGCAAGTAGTATTCCCACTTGGATGGCATATCGATCACATACATTATCAACATGTCTCCAATCACTTGACTGGATCTCTCTATTTTCCCATCTGATTGTGATTGATAGCCTATGCTAAAATCCATATTTGTGCCAAATCCTTTAAACAATCCCTTCCAAAATTTTCAAGTAAACTTTGGATTTGTGTCTAACACATTTGCCCGAGGTACTCCATGCAACCTGGCAATCTCTTTCATCTAAATTTATGCTATATTAGCTACCTGATGACTTAATTTAACCATATTAAAGTGAGCATCTTTGTTTTTTTATCCACCATTACCATTATTGAATCATGTTTCCTTCTTGTCTTGGGAAACTTAGTGATAATATCTATGGTTACCACTTCCCATTTCCACTTTGGAATTGGCAATGGCCATAGCCAACCTGCTAGGTGTCTATGCTAAACCTTTACTCTTTGGCATTCCCTACACCTAGCTATGTAATAAGCCACATCCTTTTTCATTCTTGGCCAAAAGTATTGGCTTCTTATTACTACAATTGTCTTTTGGTAATTGAGATGTCCAACATACTCAACATTATGCATTTCTCTTAATACTAACTTCATTAATTCATGATAATTAGGAACATACATTTTATTTTGATGCATAAGAATTTCATCTCATTCCAGCTTGTGCTCTATATATTTTTGTTGTACCATTTCCAATCGTAATCCTTCATTGTCTGTAGATAATGCTCATCTAAAACAAGAGCTTCTAGAATTCTATTCTTCAAACCTGATTCGAACATGCTAATGGTTGTATCAGGCATTGCATGTACTCTTCTGTTAAGTGCATTGACAACATTATGTTCTTTTCCTTTGATATGTTTAATATCAAAGTCATACTCACTCATAAATTCCAGACATCTTATTTTCCTAGAATTTCAAGTATTTTTTTTCAAATAAATATTTCCGACCACTTTGGTTTGTCCTTAACTCAAATTTTCTTCGCACTAAGCAATGCCTCCACATTTTCAATGCACACACTAGGGCAGCAAGCTCCAAGTCATGTGTGTCATCATTCCTCTCATGCTCCCTAAGTTTTTTGGACTCATAACAAATCACATGTCCATTCTAAGTAAGGACTCCACCAAGTCCCTCTTTGCATATATCTGTACATACCGCAAAATCTTCATTTGGATCAACAATCTTCAGAACTGGTGCAATCGTAAGCAATTTCTTTAATAGCAAGAAACATTCTTCACATTTTTGTGTCCATTCAAATTTAATTCATTTCTTTTGCAAATATGTAATAAGATGAGCAATCTTAGAGAATCCCTCTATGAATCTCCTATGGTATCCAAGAAGCCCCATGAATGACCTTACCTCAGTTATGTTGTTAGTTGTTGGCCATCCTCTAATAGCTTCAATATTCTCTAGATATAATGTTATCCACTCCTCTGAAATTATATGTCCCGAGTAATGGATTTGCCTCTAATAAAAAGAACACTTGCTTAAATTAGCATACAATCAATTCTCTCCTAACACTTGTAGTACCAACCTCAAGTGTTGTTCATGCTCTTCCTTTGTCTTGGAACAAATAAGAATGTCATCCAGGAACACGATGACAAACTTATCTAGGTAGTTTCTAAATATATTATTCATTAAGAACATGAAATTAGCCAGTGCATTTGTAAGTCCAAATGGCACGACTACAAATTCATAATGTCCATAGTTGGTTATGGAAGCAATCTTACTTATGTCTTCATTCTTTATCCTTACCTAATGGTAACATGACCTCAATTCTATCTTTGAAAAGATATTTTCTCCTCTTATCTGATCAAATAAATCATAAATTCCAGGTAGAGGGTATTTATTCCTTATGGTGACTTTGTTTAGTTGTCTAAAATCAATGCACATCCTCAAATTTCCATCTTTGTTTTCACAAAAAATACTAGCATTCCCCAAGGTGAGACACATGGGAGTATATACCCCTTATTTATCAATTCTTCTAATTTCATTTATAACTCCTTCAATTCCGGTGTGATCATTCTGTATGGAGTCTTTGATACTGGTGCCTCTCCAGACGTTAAATCAATGGAGAAATCTATGTCTCTTTTTGGTGGTAAACCTGGTATTTCTTCAAGCACTTATGCAAACTCTTGTAGCACTAGAAAGTCATCAAGGCTTGGACTTGTACACTTAGACGACTTTTCTACATGAGTTTCATACAATTGGCATCCTTTCCTGAAGCATCTATTTAGCTATAAGGATGAAATATCCCTAATAGAAATGGGTCTTGGAATTCCTTTTACTATGCTCTACTTTCCCTCTTCATCAAGACAAGTAAAAGTATTGTTATGGAATCTATAAAAACATGATGCATATCCAACCAATCCATTCCATTGAGGACATCATATGATTCAAGTAGTATGATGTTCATATCTGCAATAGTGTTGACATTATTCATATCTATTGGACAACCTTTAAAAATCTCATTAACTTTCCTTTTAGTCCTAGTATCTAGTTGAACCATCCATGATTTCTCGTGCTTACTTCTCTTCAAATTAAATCTTTCAACTAGATTAGGGAAAATCTAACTATGACTTGCTCCTAAATCAAAATCAATCATCTTTGATTGATGGTATACCCATTGATCCTCCAAGGATGCATATGTTCTTTGGATGTTTCAACTCACATCTTCCATTGCCTCATGTACATTGTGCGTGGTCCTCATTGTCTCTCATTTACAAGGAATATATATATATATATATCCTCCATATCCCCAACACTGGATTGGCTTCTTTGTCATTTTTCCCAAGGATTTTTTCACCTTGGATCCACTCTGAGATGGATGGCTTTGCTAATATGTATTAGAACTACTCCTGAAGAAAGAAGATTTGAATCCCTTGTTCCTTTGATCCATTTTTTCCTTCTTTTTATCTTTCCAAGACTTTTGGAAAGTTACTCCACCTTTGTTCCGATCATATAGGTACTTTTCCTTTCTAATGGTCTCTTCCAGAGTCTTAGGTTCAACAAATTGGATCTTGTATTGTAAAATGATGGCAGTCCACTTAATAACCTCTATATCTTCACCCTCTCTTCCTCAATGATGTTCTTCAACTCTAATCTATACTTTTTCTTGTTATAGCATTGATTCCACAAGAAGCATGCATTCAAATAAAACTATTAGATACACTACATTTCTTGATTTGTAGCATTTCTTTCAAATTCTGGAAATTATGCATATCATAATTTTTTGTCAATTAAGGCTATATGTCCTTCTTCTTAATTTTTGAAGAACCTTGGAGCACTTATATATATTTCAATCCTTCATAAACATTGTCCTCTAAATTATCTTTCCAATGACTATACTCATGCCCAAATCGGAGCTCATATATATAAGTTATAGCTCTCATAAATCATCAATCTTGTCCATTTGTTACACTTGTCTCGTTGGTACAATCAAGCTCAAAGGCCAGCTTCTGCCACACATAGAAGAAAATCTATGGATAACCAAGAAAATAGTTATATAATTTTCATATAATATTTATGACGGTGAGTATACAACAATTTTCAAATTGATGATCTGACATTTTCTACATCAATCTCGAATTGTTAACTTTGTCATTTTTACATCTTCTCCAAACTTAGAATTTTTAGCAAAAACTGTTATCTTCCAAATGGAGTAAAATAAGAAAATATTTAGTAAGACAAAGTTGTCTGTATTAACGAGAACATCAAATATAGTTGAGTAAAAAAACTTTTCTTCTTTTGTGATCTGGGGTCCCTTTTCCTCCTCTGAAGATCCCAAAAATCCCCAAAAAGTCTCCTGGAATTGTGGATTTTGGCCTATTTTGGCATCTCCTCTCCAGACACTTTAGAATTTGGCCAAAATATCCACTAGATATCTTCATGCCTAGTCCTATTACTCATTATTCAAATTTCATATTCAATTGAGCTCTTATCAGTGAATACCATGATGTTCTTTAAAAAGCATTAATCTACAATTTATGGAGTTTTGGAGCAGAATTGGTCAATGAATCTCATTGAAACTTTTATGGTCCTCCTCACTACAGACCTACCCTTGAAATTGCACCTGGTTCTGAGCTTTCTTGCTCTTGTTATGGCCACAACAATATTTTAGCTCTACACTTTTATCTTCTTTTTTAACATAACTTTATTTTGCTAATGTGGCATGACACGTGCCTACTGATGTGGCAGTATGGTCCTATATTTCATTATTGATGTTTTCCATGTCACTTCCCTTATCTCCTAACCTACCCTGTTAATCCTTCATGGCCTCCCTTTTTTTCTTTCTTCACTATACTTTATCAAATTTATGGGCCACTTGCACCTCTTTGTCCTTATATGCCACTTGGCACATTATCCTTGGTTGATTTGATGAGATGAGATCCAATGGTGGAGATTTCATTTCAGGGAGTAAAGTGATCAGAGTTTAATGAAGCTCACGTGCTCTGAAATATCCAACGACTGTCATCGGACATGAACAAATGGTGGAGATTTATTTTCTAAATAAAAGTTTTTTACCCAAAACGGGGCCTTTACATTCCAAAATATCCAATGGTGGGTATTCATCATGATTTGATCATTCAAATCCATTTTGGAGTGGAAAATACTTTACCTATATCAAGGTATTTACATCCAGAAATATCCAATGATGGACAGGATCGATGATCCAACAATCCATATCCATTTTGAGGTGGAAAAATCTTGATGGATAACAAGAGAGCTTGCCTCTAAAATTAATATTTTGACTATATATGTCCCCCACAAAATTTCAAAACTTTGCAAAAATGGTTTTCAATACCACTTTTGGAGCTCCAAAACCACTTTGTTGCCCTAGCTTCCCCCACTGTCGCGGACCCTGCCTCATGTCTACCACCTATGTATCCTAACTATGTGCAGCACCACCTGACACATACATGTCATCCTTCCCATCCACATCACCTATACAAGTCCACATCATATTTTTTGTTATACGTACATAATTGGAAATTTTCACCAATTTTCATAATTTTTTCTAATTTCCTACACTGAGCTACTATGAATTCTCTATGATTAGTTTCCTTAGACGAATTCAAACATGTACCAACCAAAAATAAATGTTGTTATGACAACTACCCTCTGGAATTCATCCAGAATTGAGGATTTTCTCCAAATTTAAAATTCCTTCCAAAATTTTTATGCTAGTAGAACTCTTTAACCCTGAACTTATAAAGTTTGTGCTTCTACATGTTCTAACAAAAACCAATTTAGGATTTCTATCCATGACTCCAACAATCACTAGATTTAGAATGTTTTCTCAATTATTCTCCTTGAGGAGTCATGTCAAACATATAATCTACAACCTGTAATTCTTCCCAATCTCCATTAAGAGATTTTGTCAAAACACTTTGCAAAGAACCTGCAATTTCTACATGTACGGGTTGATTTTGGCCCATACAGCCCTAGTGTTATAACATGTGTCTTTGATACCACTTTGTAACATATCCAGTACCCTCTGTAACTATCGAGGATGAAAGGTACCTCTTGAAAACACAATTCTCCCATTTATGTTCTTGAAACCAAACATTTTGCCCATCTTCTTTTCTATGATACCATTATCCTCATTATCATGTTATCAACTAATTAATGTAGGCATGTATGACAATGGATGCTCAGACAAACAATTAATCAATTACAATTGCAGACGTAGACGCATGCATGTAAACAGTACATCATACAATTCATGACATTAGCAACATTAAATCAACATAATGACAAATAAACATTAACACTTATCTTTATGGAAATAAACACCGAAATAAGCTCTCTATTTATTGTGCTCTTTTTGTAATAGGGCCACCCCTAAGCTAAGTCTATGAGTCCACAAGAATGAATTTTCTTATGGTTGTCTCTAATCCTCTCACACAATCTATTTTTCCCAAAATCCATAACATATTATCTCCTACAACAATTCCAATCCAATAGTTGCCTTTCCCCTTCAACTTGCATGACCCAAGGAATGGGATCCCCTTCTCTACCATGCATCCCCTTGGGCTATCCCACTTACCTCTAGGGCTCTAGCATAGGTTGGCTAGGAAATCTCTCTACTAGGGACTCCCAGAATTCTCAACTATAATGGAGTTTCTCAATGGCAGTAGTTTCCCTTATACATTGGCATCAATTTCTCGAGGCTTTTCATAACATACATACCCATCATTATATTACAATCATGGTAGCATAGCTCTCCCAACAACCTTAAGGAAGCATTAATGGCAAAAAAATTCCACATCAACCAAAACTCACTACTTGAAAACTCACTCCAATGTAATGAAGGATAATATATGAGTTAAAGGACTTAGGATAACATGAGATAAAGGATTTTGGCTAAATAATAAAATATTGTTATTTACTTTAGGCCCCCTTGAGCCCCTAAGCCCATTTTCATTCCTCTCTTGTGGAATCATAAGCCCCCATGTTTTGTCCTTCTTCGTATGTAGTCGGTGATGTGTATTTGTATTAATGTACAATATTTACGTACTACATCACTTGGCCCTTGGCAATACATCCTATACACAAATATACATTGCTAATTTAGGGATCGAAACCGTGGTTTACACCAAACATGGTTCAAAAATTATTTTTTTGACACTTAATTGCCGAGGGTTTAGAAACCCCTCAAAAAAATTGCCTTTGAAATGTTTAATGGAGACAACAAATCGTTATGTCGTTTTTTGCTAGAAGTTATGATTGACGAGGATAAAATAATTCACAATATTTTAAAATTACATGGGAGCTAGAAATTTGGCTTCATTGATGCCATAGGGAGATTGGGGGGAATTTCATTGGGTGGAGAAAACAATTTTTTTCCCCTTAGTAACTCGTGGTCATTCTCAACACGTCTGGGGACTTCATTGTTCTCTATGGACTTGGGGAAAGAAATTACCCTTCTGGATATTTATGGACCCTATTTGGATAGGGTCAAATATCGGGACAAGATTTTCCAAATGGATTGGATCCAACATGGTTTGGTTGTGTTAGCAGGGGACTTGAATTTTACCCTAGGAGCTTCAGAAGTATGGGGACCAACTACACAAGTGGACTATTTATCAAAATAGTTTTTGAAAAAAAAATGGAGGAAGTAGGCATGTTGGATATTGAACCCGCCAAGCTTTCACCAACTTGGATGAAAAAAAGAATATTTGAGGCTCTCATTGCAAACAAATTAGATCAATTTATAAGCTATGAAGGTTTCCTTGAAGAAGCCATTAGAATTTTTCAATGGGTCACCTCAAGGGAGGATTCTGACCATAGCCCCGTGCTACTGAAAGTATCCCTAGCCCAAGAGAAACCATATGGTCCTTTTAAATTGAATCTAGATTAGTTAAAGGAGGAGGAATTTGTAAATAAGATCAAAGAGGCATAGGAACCATTTTATGGATCCTTGAGAGAATCTACACCTACACAATTCCATCAAAAGTTGAAAAGAGAAAAAAGGTAGCAGTGCAATGGGAAAACAAAAAAAAATAGAAGAATGAAAGAGTTCTCGAGGAAGTGGAGGAAGCATTAGCATCCGTTTACCACAATGAGAGTTTGATTTTTTTCTTAGAGGACTAGAAAGTAGAAACAAAAAAGCTTGAGGAAAAAAAAGAGACAGATTCTTTTTGAAAGAGAGAGAATGGGGACTGAAAAGTAGAGCTTTGTGGCTCTAAGCAAGTGATGAAAACATGGTTTTTTCACATATTTACCAATTGTAGAAAGAACATTAATTATGTTTAGACAATAGAAAAGGAATATGGCACATGGGAAATAAATTTAAGGGATATGGTAGCAAAAGGAGTCAACTATTTCACATCCCTCTTCAAGGAGGATTCTCGGGCCACTGCAGTTGAGATTTTAGGATTGCAAAATTCCTTTCCAATCTTTGTCAGTCCAGAGGAAAATCAAGTTTTGATGGAGGCAAAGGGAAAAAATGAAGTGCATATGATGTTATATAGTTTTCAAAGAGATAAAAGTCTAGGGCCAAACAGACTCCCTGTAGAATTTTTCCTAGGATGCTATATTTTATTGAGGAAGATCTCTACGAAAGTGGTTGATTTAAGAAACTCTATATGTAAACCCTTGGTGACTTCAATACAACCTGTATAGCATTGATCCCAAAAGTTGATAATCCCACATCATTCGAAAAAAGTAGGCCAACACACACACACACACACACACACACACACACACACACATCAAAGGTCATTGCAAGAAGGCTAAAAAGGGTTTTGTCAAGGCAAATATCTAAAAAGTGATTCAGTTTCCTAGAGGGAAGGAAAATACATGAGGCGATAGGTATTGTCCGGGAAGGTTTACACTCAATCAAGGTTAAGAACCAAATAACTATGGTACTAAAAGGTGGGTAAAAGTGGACCCTTTTAAACCATGTGACAAGGTGAGTTGGCTATACCTAAGACTAAATCTCATTCATTTGGGATTATGTCATCAATTTATAGTGTGGGAGATGGATTGCATTACATCTGCATATTTTTCTATTCTCGTTAATGGAGCAACATCCCCTTTCTTCAAGCTTGAAATAGGCCTAAGACGGGAATGCCCTTCATCTCTATTGCTCTTCCTCTTAGTAGTTGAAGGCCTGAGTAAGATAATAAAAGAGGTCTACGAAGTTGGTAGTTTTAAAGGGTTAAGTATTGGAATTTATTGTAATATAACTCATCTATTGTTCATCAATGATATTTTAATTTTTTTTGAAGGATCAAGAAGGGTGGTAGAGAAACTTATAGAAATAATGGAGCACTTTTGCAAGGCCACGGGCATGAAAATTAACATGGACAAATCAACAATTTCCACTTAGGGTTCCCTGGAGATGGAAAAGATCTATTTAACCCAATTATTCGCCTACAATTTGGTGGATATCAATATTGATCTAAGATACTCAAGCTTTCAACTAAATCCCAATATGTACAAAAAATGGGACCAGTAATGGTTGACAGCCAAAGTGCATAAAAGGTTGAATTCATGATGTAAGCGATGGTTTACTAGAAGGGGTCGCTCAATACTTGTGAAAGTTGTACTAGAAGTGATTCCAATTTATTGAATGTCGCTTGCTTGAATTCCAAAAGGAGTTCTATAAAGGATTAGAAGGTTATTTTATAGTTTCATATGGTTAGGGGACAAGGAAAAAAATGTTTTATTCCGACATCTTGGAAAAAGTTAGCTTCACCAAAAGAAACTGGAGGTTTGGGATTAAAGAATCCCTTATTGTTCTCTAAAGCACTAGCTATTAAAAATGTATGGAGATTAATAGAAGGTGTATGACTATGGGTCCAAGTAACAAGGGCTAAGTATATTGTGTTGGCACCTAAGGTTTGAAGATCATATGCACGCCACAAGTCAGTAATGCACGCAAACTGAAATATATGCATGGAGTGGCGCCAAGTCTAAGAGTTTACACTGTCCAAGGATTAACTATGCGCATCAACCCATTTTATATTGTGTGTGCCAACCAGATTTTTCACTGTGCATGCCAACCAATTTTGTGTTGTGCACGAGAACTTAAAGAAACCACATGCAAGCCAAATATGAAAAGATCTTTCGAAATCATTGTAACTAATTGTGTAACAACCTAACTGATCATGGTCGAGGTTAGTGATGATCAGGCAAGTAGTTATGATTACCATGCTCCATGAAATATATGGGAGATACATGTGAATATGTAAGGGGTTGGAAATTTTGAGTAAAGGAAGAGTTCATTATTGTATGAGAAAGAGACTAGCTAGAGCTCGAGTAAGCTTAGGTGTTACTTCTTGTTCAATCTGGTTTTTGCATGAGAGAGAAAGTAGATCGAGGTTTGAGCACATGTATCACCTATGTTGTTGAATCTGAATGTGTTTCAAGTGGGATATTGTCGTATTGTATCTAACTATCTTGCATGAATGGAATGTATAAGTACAGCCTAAGCAAATTTATCTTTGCATTTACTGATTTATGAGTTAAATGTATATCTGTGTTTTATTATTATGTGCATGATGAATGAATGATTGAATAAATATTGAAGGTTTCTTGTATGTGTTGTCCCTTCACACCCTCCATAAGACTAATGGTCTATGTGATTCTCATGGTGTCTCAGGTGAGACCTACTTCAGTCCTTGACTACATATTGAATATGTCGACACCTATGGAGTTTTGTTGGTAAAAACTTAACGAACCATGGGTCTTTATCCCCTCAATGAATAGAAGACAACCAACAAATGGTTATGTTGCTGGGACCTGAAGGTTTTGTACTATGTATTGAAGGAATTGAGGTGGAAACCCTCCAGCAAGGAAATACAAGACAAGAGACCAAGAGACCAAGAAGGAGGACGAGTTCGCATGACAAGAGACCAAGAGACCAAGAAGGTGGACGAGTTCACACGACAAGAGACCAAGAACCTGCAGATCAACGTCAAGCTCTGGAAACAAAGGTACATATACACATATTTGCATAAAATTTTCTTTGTTGAGTTTCCTTGTTTCTTATATGAGTGGGTGAAGAGGCAGTAGGTGATTAGCGTTGCCTAGGGAGCCCAAGAACCACTGATGTAGGACCAGAATACAGTCAATAGACTAAAATATGTGGATAATAAGTGGGTTAGAGTGGTCGACTTATGGTTCAACCGAGTGAAGGAATGCTATATCGATGAGTTTACTATTGAGTGCAGCAAATCCTTAAGCGTTGTTGAGAGGAAGTTTGTTGCCGATCCTAGAAGAAGATTGTTGGAAGAAATCCCTCTGTGGATAAAAATAGTGTTCGTAGAGAAGGGGTCAATGCGCATGGAGAGCGATAGGATGGTCGAGTAAACCCCCTCGCATGAAGGGGGGGTGGAAAGAAGGGGGGGGGAAGGAGAGAGAATTGATCCAATGGAAGGGATCCAAAAGAAGATGAAATAACGTGAGGAAGTGATGGACCCAGAAGAGTAGAAGAGAAAAAGAGCTAAGATATATGCAATAAGAGCTAAGCTAAGGAGGAAATATGAACAAAATAATGGAGAAAAGATAGCAAGGGGTAAAGGATGAGGGTTTAGACCCAAGATGAAGAGAAAAGAAACCACACCAGGAGGATGTGAGGGAGACAGTTATGTGTCGGAGAGAAGCACAAAAGGAGAGATGTTGTCGAAGAGACAACATTAGGAGTAGGGTATCAAGTGAGGATACTAGGAGTAGTGAGAATAGGGCCAAAGAAAATGAAGACATATCCCCTTGGATGATAAGAGATGTAGTCACATTAGGGGAAGATGAGGGGTAGAGTAGCAACGCCAACACAACAAAAGATGGAGATGGACCCCTCCAAGAAGGGGAAGAGGCCTTAGTAATTGTGAGTGGGCTTGTGTGGCTATAGGTAGGAAGATCTTTGGGATCCCTCACCGAAGATAGTGAGAAAATATGGAGGAACCCCCTCTTTGAACCACCCTCGTTGCACATTACTTATCAAGAAGAAGAACCCAAGGAAAGTGCAAAGGGAGAAGTATAAGTCAAAAAAGTAGAAGAGAAGCCATCAGAAGTGTTGAGTGGAGGAAAAAACAAAGTCAGCAATACTTTGCAAGGAAGAACATCAATATCAACATCAACAAGTAGTGGTTAGTCAAGAAGACAAGGTGTTAGAACAAGTATGGTGAACCAAGACTCAACTCTGAGGCTTCCCGCATTTAATAGGACAAGGAGAGACAATGTGAAACAACAATGGTTTCAATGTGAAGCTATATGGTCTCTGAAGAGAGTCACAAAAAATACATCTAAGATTGTGCAGTTGGAGACCACCTTCATAAATAGAGATCTGACGTGGTACATGAAGTACAAGGCTACTATGCCAGTGGGACAAGCTAGGTCTTTGACGGTGATAAAAAGAGATTTACTTAGGGAGTTTCAGAAGCCTAATAAAAATAACAATCCATCACTTAGATCAAAGAGATCAACTAGCAAGTTGGAGAAACCGTATGGGACTATGACGAGTGGTTCAAGATATTGTTGGATGGACTTCCATTTCAGATCCAATATGTCCAACATAGAGAATGGTTTATTGCAAGACTCCCACCCCACATTTGCATCCCACTCACCCAACAAAAGGTGACGACTTATGAGGAGGTCGTAGAGATTGTGATATGCCTAGAAGTGATGCCAGGAGGTGGTGAGACATCAGTAGGGTTAGTAGAGGTATAATATTAGCTCGCAAATCTCACCATGTACAATTACAAAATATGGCTAAGGCTAAGTTGGTGCGTAAGAATGTGTGGTGTACTACATTTCACACAGTAGGTCATCATAGGAATGAGTGTCCTATATTGGGGAGCTACATGGCAATGAGCACGCCGAATCCATTTCCAACTGGACCTTAGACTGAGTGTTGTGAGATTTGCAAACAATGGGGACATATACTTGCTCGTTTCCCAACACTACATAAATTTCAAAGGACTACACATACTCCATTTTGTGAGTTCTACAAATCAATGGGAAATGATGTGAACAATTCTCGGTCACTTTAACTGATGCAAGAACATGTTGGAGACGCCTTTCAGGTCCAGGAGGAACACAAAGGTGGAAACCGTGAATGTTTTGATAGAGGAGGATACCAAGGAGGTCTGAGAGGAGGATATGGAAAAGGAAGAGGGAGAGGACATGGTGGTGGCAGAGAAAGACCACATACATTATTTAACTGTGGCGAAGTGGGCCACGTGTTGCAATTTTGTACCAAACCACGCACACTCTATGGGTACTACCACAATATAGAACATGTCATAAAAGACTACCTAGATTTGTTGGAAAAATGGGAAGAGAAGAAGGGGCATTGCAATATGGCGACTGCGAAGCCACGAGGATATTAGAAGCCAAAAGAAGAAGTCGATGTATGGGTGGTGATCCAAGGAGGCATTCAAACAAGCATGGACTTGGAACGAGGAGAGAATTCCAGTCAGGGCATCGAAGGGAAGATTAGGAAAGTGGTGTGAGCACCTCCTAAATTTGATCTCCAAAAGAAAAAGTAATTTTTGCATGAAGCCCAAAAGGTCCTAGAGGGAGACAACGTGCACAAGAAAGCAAGGTGCACAATGCAAATGGCAATGGAAGAAGCTCGGGCGTTTGAAGAATTATAGTGCACGACACAAAAAGCCATAGAAGAAGATTGCATACGCAAGGAATCATAATGTGCATACAAAAGGTGATAAAAGAGTAGCTCGTGCATGAAGAGTTGTGATGCACAACATGAGAGGAAACGCAGCGCAACACTTATCGTGAGGTTGAATCATAGAACCAAGTAAGTGATTTCTTGCATTGTTTCCTTAAAATGATAAATGATCCTGAGGCTGGAAGGAAATTAACCCACATGCTACCAATAAGTATGGGGGAAGAAGAAACCATTATAACTATTTATGCCTCGTTGTACAAAAGGGATGTGCGCTAGGTGAGTATATAGAAACGTACGGGAAGAGAGTTTAAAATGATTGTTGAACTCGAAAACTATGAGATGGACGGTGTCATGTTGGACCTAGGATACGATGTAAACATCTTACTAGAGAAATCTTGGGGGTGGATGGGTAAACCAAAATTGGTACGGTTCTTTATTCAACTCAGGTTAGGTAACCAATACAAAATATATCCCATCAGTAGGTTAGAACAGTTGGAAGTGAACATTGAAGGGGTGAAGACCATAACATATTTTAAGGTGATTGAGATCATGGATGACTCAGATCCATACCCATATCTAGTTGGTATTGATCGGGCATTTGATAACAATGTAGTCTTAAATCTGAAGAGATGACAAATGCCCTTTGAAACAAACACCTTTCTCTTTATTGTGCCATTGGATCCAAATGAGGGCGACATATATAATGAGAATGTGAACAAGGATGCATAGAGTTCCATCATTGACAACATCTATAATATCATAAGGTGCATGGAGGATTATGTCAACCCCACAGTTGATGGTGAACTGATTTGGAGAAGTGTGTGCTCCTACGACACAGATTCAGAGGATGTTATGGATCAATGGCAGGATATGTTGTATGATGTTTCAACTAGGATATGCACATGAATTATAAAGGTAGTGTGTTGGATTCGATCAGAGTTATGTCATCTGCCAATATTCGATGGTACATGTCCAGTTGACACAATTATAGTGTAGATGAAAGAATTGGTCCTGGAAAACCAAAGGATACAAGCCATGAATGTGGTCTTTAAAAGAACACTCGCGTGTTGGTGGGTGACACATCATGCGGATATACAGGAATGGGCGCAGGTGGTCAAATTTATAAAAGTCAAGTTCCATACCACAACCGAATTTGAACTGATAAACCGATATAAGGGCATCAAAGATCCTTGGGAGCACATTTTCTTTTGTGAGAGGTGATGGATCGCCAACCATATTCCTCGCACACAATGGATCCTTAGATTTGTTCATACCATGGACATGGTACCTAGAAGTTGGTACATCCAAGAGGAAACAAGAAGGAAAACTAGGGACTAGGAAAGTGTAAGCAAGCAATTCTACACGACATTCAATTTCGTCACAAAAATCCCAATGCAGAGGGAGGCACTCTTAAGAATTAAGGATTTCATCTTCCATCGCCAGCCTAAAGACACCACGCCGAAAGTCATCTATTCCAACCACATGCTAATGGAAAAATTGAAGTAGTTCATACATTGTTGGAAGATTGATAGTGTTGATGTGGAGGAAGACGACCCTAGAGTAGTACAAATCAATGAAACTGAGGGAGAGTGCATTCCAAGGCAAGGCCTCTAATAGCACCACATAAAATTATGCTCACTCGTTAAAGACCAAGAAACATAACATAGGCACAAAAGAAATACGAAAGATGGCCATAATTGGTGACTATTGGGACCAAGAAACGGTAAGGCAAGTGGCAGACTTGCTAAAAAAGTATGAAGACCTCCTTCCAACAAGATTCTTGGAGATGAAAAGGATCACGTGATCCTTTGTTGCCACAAATATTCAGTTAAATATCGATGGTAAACTAGTAAAGAAGAGACCATGTTACCTCAATCAAAAGTACAAGGAAAAAGGTGTGCAAAAAATTGGATCAAATGTTGGAAGTTGGGATCATTTTCCCCATGGAGGAGTCATATTGGGCTAACTCGATGGTGGTACAACTAAAGAAGACAAACGACATAAGGATTAGTGTTGACCCGTGCAGCTTAAATGCGGTTTGCGTACATGATCCATTCCCCACACCATTTACCGATGAAGTATTGCAAAACATGGGTGGATGTGAGGCTTACTCATTCATATATGGCTTCTCAAGATATCACTAGGTGCGGATCACAAAAGAAGATCAAGATAAGACAACATCTATGACAGAATGGGGCTCATTTACTTACACAGTAATGTCCTTCAGGTTGAAGAACACACCTGCGGTATTTTCTAGGATTGTGATCGCAACTTTTAAGGACTTCATCCATAAGTTTCTAGAAGTGCACTTAGATGATTGAACAATGTTCAACCTATCAAAGGAGCATATGCACGCATTGCAATTAATGATAGATAGATGTCACCAACTGCAGATTTCGTTGAACTTGAAAAAAATTATATTTTGTACATCGTTCGAGACATTGCTCGGATATGTGGTATGCAAGGAAGGGTTGTTGGTTGATCAAGAAAAGATTGTCGCGATATTGGATATGTTGCCTTCCACATCAGTCAAAGAACTGTGCACCATGTTGGGACACACAAGGTATCATAAACAATTCATCCAGAGTTACATGAAGGTCACTATGTCGTTAGAGAAGCTACTACACAAGGATACAAAGTATATCTGGACACAAGAATGTCGGAAGGAATTTGATATATTGAAGGAAAATTTGGTAACTACGTCGATCCTGGTATTTCCAGATTGGATAAAGATATTCCACGTCCATGTGGAAATGTCATCCATTGCACTGAGCATCATACTTTTCCAGTCGAAATTTATCAGACTCGGAAAATAATTATACCATGACAGAGTTCGAGGGTCTGGTTATGGTATATGCCTTGTAGAAATTTTGACACTACTTACTAGGCTCCAATATTTGTTCAACACGAGAGTATTGGGGTAAGAATGCGTCGATGGCTTTTTTCTCTCAAGAATTTGAGTTTGAGGTAGTCGTTAAACTAGGAAAACACAATGTAGGACCGGATCATCTTTTCAGGATCGAGTCTGGGGAATTAGGTCACAACTTAGATGATGAGCTTCCTAATATGTATCTCTTCATAGTAGAGGCAGTGCCAGATCAACTTGTTGAGATTACATTGTACCTCACAACAGGTCAAGTGCCAGATGGTTATACCTAGACACAAATCTGACAACTAGTGACCCGTAACGTCTTGATTTCCGGGCACTTATACAAGCACGCTGAAAGAATCCTACGTAGGTGCATCTTAGATCATGAAAATTGCATGATGTAAGGCCTTTGATGAGGAGGGAAAGTGACAACTTTGCCTGGCCAACATGAACGAAGACAATTCATGGAAGTTAAGTTTTCCTAGGTGACTCGGACGGACGTGTGCCCCTGTTGTTGGGCAGGTTGTGCGTCAAGTTGGCTAATTTGGGCACACTTGAGAGTGTGGACTTGGCTAAGAGACTTAAAGGGGCAATCCAAGACTTATATGGATGGGCACTTTGTACTTGGGGATTGCAATGGGTGAGCATGGTGCCCCTAGGCACACATCACCATGGATCATGACCAATGGGCATGCTCACCTTGCGGATGTCTTGGGCATGCCATCCTTGGGTATTTTCGCGTGGATGAATCGAGGCATGGAGAGACAAGGTCGACTTGGGTGAGTGGGAAATTTGGGGTATGACCCAATGAACCGATGCGATGAATGGATGCACTGTGACTTGAGTGAGTCACACAGTGGGGCAAGTTGGTCGATCAGATCGACGTCACCGAAATGATGCAACAATTCGAGCACGAAAGGGCCCGACGATTTGGTGAGGCAAATGCATATATATGGCAGAGTGACGAACTAGATAAACAAGTTGGTGACAACTCAGTAGAAAATGAGACCAAGTGTCCTAAGGCAGAGAGGGGCGAGCTCCCCCAAGGAGCCAATTTTCTCCACATAGGAGGACTTGTGCTACCTTATGGACGTTGTGTGGACAGATCTGGAGTAACTTATCCTTGGACCGAATTTGGCAGGCAGGATGGTTTTGTAGTTGGGCAGTGTGCGTGATGAGGAGAAGTCTTGCGATGGATAGTGAGACGAGCTTGGTCACAACAGTATGAGGAGGAAGTATGTGAGACAACATGGTGACGCAAGTTGAATGACTTGGCATACTTGTATCTTATGTATGAGCCAAGTGCTCCCTTCTTGTACTAACACATTGTATTGTACATAGTTGTAACATCTTGTATAATAATAATCTTATACGGGTATTAGGTACCACTGGTGTCGCCCTAGCCATACTTGGGTATCTTTCATGTGTATGTATGTTACTTGTTCTTGATTCACATATTTGGCTAAGTATTGAACTTCATAATTGTATATGTTAAAGAACACAAGGTTAATGTAATGAAGTGCGTAGTTAGGTGGGCACCTTGGTGACAAAGAGTTAAGTGTTGAGGCTTAACTCGTCAAGTAGCTCAAGGGTTAGTTATGGTAATACCTTGAGTGAAGAGGCATAGTCCAGGCAAAGTACTCTCAGTTTGGTCTAGCCATCGAGTTGGAAACATCGTGGTGCCGCATGAGCCCAGGTGTCGGTCAAATTGGGTGTGCCAAGTTGAGTTGGATCCCCGGGCAAA
Source organism: Picea engelmannii (assembly GCA_009831015.1). NCBI lineage: Eukaryota > Viridiplantae > Streptophyta > Pinopsida > Pinales > Pinaceae > Picea > Picea engelmannii. The sequence goes on along the minus strand of ML798489.1, from coordinate 184,331 downwards.
CTGTGGGTACGTGACACATGATTCTTTACAAGGCACATGAAGGCATCATAGGGGGACACAACGCCATCAAATCAATGACGCACAAAGTGTTACACACAGGATTATGGTTGCTTTAAGTATTTGAAGATGCTAAGGCATATTGCAAATGCTACGAAAATTTCCAACGGATCGAAAAACCATACCGACGAGATGAACTGTTGTTGTTCTCAATCACATCGCTAAAACCATTCGACCAATAGGATATTGACTTCATAGGACTAATCAATCCCTCAATGCGCTTGATGGGTGCGCGCTACATTATTACAACCACAGAGTATTTGATGCGTTGGTTGAAAGCTGCACCAGTCAAGGACTGTATTGCAGAACGGTCGTGCGCTTCATATTTGAGAACGTGCTTGTTGATACTGAGAGGGGGGTGAATCAGTATCAAGTACAATTTAAAAACCTTTTCCAACTTATACTTAAACCATTCAATTATATCCAATGAGCAATGAACAATAGTATAAGAGTTACACCAATACACCACAATACACCAT
>ML798489.1:166921-180285 GCA_009831015.1 Picea engelmannii | reverse complement strand
TTATATCCAATGAGCAATGAACAATAGTATAAGAGTTACACCAATACACCACAATACACCATGCACAATATATATGAGAAATAATCAATAGTTTTTGTTCAAGGGAAGTAATGACTTCCAAAGGTAGCTACAGCTTCCAAATTAAAGGGAGGGATAAAACTCCAAGAGTAAGATACAATCCTCCAATATCAAGAGAGATTTGAACTCTCTATCCTTGCCCCTTCCTTCCACCCAAGAATATATGAGAGATAATAAAACTTTATTCAATTCTGGTCTGTTCAGAAGACCCAACTTGTACAGCATGCCCCACGCTCAATATTTAACATCTGATTCTGAAACTCGCACACAATAAACTACAGTCCGTACTCTTTCCAATGGAAGTGGTCCCACTGCATTTGGAGTCTGTATGAAAAAGTTATGATTGTTTTACCCGGAACACATGTTTATTGACTAGTTTCAGGACTGGTCACAAACCCTATATTCCACAGAGTGTATCTCCATAATTATAGCGAATCAAGAGCTGAAATTTTTAGGGCCTACATGTACTTCCTTTTTCAATTCACTTTGTCATCTTCAAAAAATCATTTCTCCTCAACCATGAGGATCCATGTGACGTGCCACATACCACCGGAAACAACATGATGTATATTATCCATCCATGGATGTTGTATCTGCATGTGCATTTTCCTTCATCAATATTGCGGTCCAAAACCCATGACTAGGGTTGACATCAATGACAACAACCAATCTTCCAACAGTGCTCGCAATGTTTGACTACCCAAAAGTGTTAATGAGCGATCAAGGCACACACTTATTGATTGACAGTATCCACGCACTCGCTCAAGAAATTATGATCCATCACCAAAATAATACCTCGTATCACCCATAAGCTAATGGTATCGTTGAAGCATTCAATAAGACATTAGAGCACAAACTAACCATGGTTTTTAATTTGTAGGGCGACGACTGGGATCAATTGATTCCAGCGGTACTATGGGCATACAGAACCGCCTATAAATGGTTGAATAAGCATAACCCCTTCATATTGGTCTATGGTAAAGAAGTTGTCATGCCCTTAGAGTTGTGGTACAAGGTTTGCACATAGCCCTTGCGACACAAATGTCTGACTACCAATCCCTTCTAAGAATAAATTGGATGAACTACTAGAACTAGAAGAAGACTGACTCATTGCCAGTCATAACTAACTGGTTGAGAAATAATGCCAAAAGGCTTGGTAAGACCGTAATATTCGATGAAAAATTCTACAACCATGTTCTTTGGTGTTATTATTTGACATTAAGTTCCTCAAGCACCCTGGTAAGTTGCACATGCGCTGGTTAGGAAAATTTCCCATGGTATACATCAACGAAGTGGGGACAACAAAACTAGCAACACTACAGGGTCAACCTCTCAAGGGACCGATTAATGGCAGCAATTTGAAGGCATATTATGGCCCATAGGGGTCGATTGCGCCCTAATACAGACAATTCCTTTTTACAGTTAACGTAGAGTAGGAGTTAGATAGACAGGTATCCGATGGATATTATTTTGCATTCATTAATAGGAAAGGACAAGATAGACGAGTATGTGCCAAGATTTAGAAAATTCCCCAATTATGTGGAGTAACAACCAAAAGTACATCTGACAGGATGGGACAACAAGCTCTCACAGGTTTTGCATGGGACGCATGTTATTTAGCAACAGTGAAGGGTCAAGCAATCAAATTCAGTCACGTCACACAAGTATGAGGCACAACAATAATTATGACTACATTCCTCAATATGCACATTAGCGGTATGGCATCATAGTATGGTAAGGGAGACATAAACTCTATACACCAGATAGATTAAACATAATCATCCCCACCAGGATACTCAGTCAACCAACACCTCCCAGGGCAGAGGTAGGGGCCACGCACAAAAAACAACTCCCCCGACTATTTATACCTCTTACATACACCTTTCCACCATTTTTCTCCATATATTTTGAGAGCAAGGAGACAACTCCCACCAAAGAAAGGATTCAATTATCAAGTTGACAGGTTCTGCAACTTAGCTCAGCCATGATTACTTCCAACAAGTGATGTATTCCCCATTTGATACAATATGCACATGAAGCCTAATGATCGGCCAGTGAATTCCCATGAGAGTTTCACATTTAGGTTTGTCTCATGAGCAAGCGTCCCAACCTATTGTTCACGCACTACAATCTATGGGCCACTAAATATTCCCTTAGTTGCACTTCGAAGTTTATGCGGTGGTCACCTCAAATCCCACGGGCTAAGAGATGGTGATCCCACTGTCATGGATCAACATATTTTTCTAAATCATGTAGTTCGGCTTCACGGGCTACCCCCTCTATCTCCTACACTTGGCCATGTCTTCTCCACTACGAGTAAGCCAAAGAGAGAAATAAAAAAGATGATGGTCATGCAAGATGGATCCATCACCCCGAGCAGAGCCTTGAAAGACATGGGGGTGATCTTTCCAAGTCCCAGAGGCGAGCCTTGGCCCATATAGTGTTAGGAGCTCTAGACCATATGCTAAAAGAAATCTATCCTCTGCCAATCCAAACAAAGACCAATGAGCGATAGGTCGATATCTTAGAGGTTGAGAGCCTCATTCACATCTAAGCTCTAGGTGATCCTTGACTCATTCCAATTATGGTGCATGATGACAACATCCACCTAGTGATATATTTTACCCAAGCAAGAGCAGTGATACACGTCCTGTAAGATCCAACTAGTGGATCTAGCAAATTCACCCACGCGCTATCGACAAAACTAGATTGTTGGTTTCAGGACGAGCCAACTAATAGTGTTGGGGGGATATTGGAACCTAAGGTGTGAAGATCACGCATGCGCCACAAGTTAGTAATGTGAATGGATTGAAATATATGCACGGAGTAGTGCCAAGTCTCAGAGTTTGTGCCAACCAAGGATTAATTGTGTGCACCAACCCATTTTGTATTGCTAGTCCAACGTGGTCCTATATGAGGCCTTCCCTTCAACCGCGTGCTCACCCTCGATTTTTTTGATCTGTATGCCCCTAGGATTGTCTTCATCGACATCATTGTTGTCAATCTTCTATCATTATACTGCCTCCATCAGCTTTTCCATTGGCGAGTGAAAGGCACATATGACTTTTGGCATAGCGTTCTTTGGCTAACGATGAAAGATGAAATCTGTAATTCTCAGTAGGGCCTCCTTTTGCACTGAGGCGTTCGCCATGAAATTGAATGTTGCAAAGAACTGTGTACTAACACTTCCCTAATATCATGTTCACCTTCATGGTTCCTCATGGATGTACTAGCTTATGGGGACCATGTCCATTTTATGGACAAACCGATGGACCCATTGAGTACAAGGGATGTGCTTGGCTATCCAACACCTATCACAAAAGCAAATATGCCCCTAAGGACCTCCAGTACCCTTATATCGATTCACCAGCTCGAAATTAGTGGTGGGATGGAATGTGACCTTTATAAAGTCCATCACTTGCATCCATTCTTGTATGTGCCTACGACGTGTCACCCACCAACGTGCAGGTGTTCCCTTGATGACTGCGTCCATGGCCTGTACCCTTCAATTTTTCGGGACTACTTCCTCCATTTGTGCTAAGAACATGTCAATTGGCCCTATACCATCAAATCTTGGTGCATTACATAACTCTGATCCAATCTAGTCCACTACTTTTGTAATTCGTGCATGCAAATCACCTTGTTGAAACCTCACACATATTATGTTGCCATCTCTCCATAGCATCCTTTGAATCTGTGTCATATGAATGTATGTTTCTCCAACTTAGTTCACCATTTGTTGTGGTATTGATATAATCTTCCAGGTTCCATGTAATATGATAGATGGTCTCAATAATGGAGCTTTGTGCATCCTCATTCATAGGCTCATTGTGCCTATAGCCTTCATTTGGATTTAATGTTACAATGACATGCAAGGCATCTGTTACAAAAGACATTTATCATTTCTTTAGATTCAAAACAATGTTGTTGTCAAATGCCTAGTCAATTCCAAGTAGCATAGGGTAGGGATCTGAGTCATCCATGATCTCAATCACCTCAAAGTCTGCTTTGATTTTCACCCCTTCAATATTCACTTCTTCTTGCTCCAATTGACCAATGAGGTAGATTCGATATTGGCTAGCCAGCCTGAGTTGAATGGGGGAGCACAATGCATTTGGTTTTCCCATCAACTCTCAAGATTTATTCAGTAAGATGTTCACATCGGATCCCAATTCAAACATGACATTGTCCATCTCATAGATTCTGAGGTCAGATGTCATCTTGAACTCTCGTCCTATGCACTTAATGTTTACGCACCTAACAAACATCCCTTTCTGGTAGCGGGGCAACTATAACTACATTGGTCTCTTCCTTCACCATACATCTTGTCAACTTGTGTCAACTTCCTTTCAACCTTAGGATCACTTAACATCTTCAGACAATAACGCAAGAAGTTTCTTACTTGATCCTTTGCTTTCTCATCAGGACGAGTATTGTGTTGTGTTTCTTCTCGCACCATGCATTGCACTTCTTTGCGAACACGCTCCTCTTTTGGTTTTTGTTCATCCCATTGCACCTCTTCATGTCTGCGGACCTCTTCCAACGACCGTTTTGTCGCATGTTGTATCTCCTCTCATACATGAGCTTCCTCCAATGACTTATAGGTTGCTCAATTTAATTCTCCACGAACGTGAGCCTCCTCTAATGATCTTTGTGTGGATCACTGCACTTCTTTGCGCACCCTATCTTCCTCCAGTAACCTTTGCATCACATATTGTAACCCTTTGCGTGCTCTGTCTTCCTCTAAATCCCTCTAAGTGTCGCGCAAGAATTCCTTTTGTCGCATAGCGTCAAATTTGGAAGGGGCCTGCGCCACTTTTCTAATCTTCCCTTCGATGTTCTAACCCGAGCTTTCTACATGCTCTAAGTCCATTCTCATCCGAATTCCTCCTTGGGTTACCACTGGTACATCAACTTCTTCCTGTTTCTTTTGATCTCTCTGCGGCTCTGCAGTCACCATATTTTAGTGTGCCTTCTTCTCTTCCCACTTTGCCAACAAGTCTGGGAAATATTCTATAACATGCTTTGTATTGTGATAGTACCCACAAAGAGCAAGTGGTTTAGTACAAAATTGCGACATGTGGCCTACTTCGCCATAATTAAAACAAATAGATGGTCTTCCTCCACCACCACCATATCCTCATCCATATCCTCCTCTCATACCTCCTTGGTATCCTCCTCTATTTGTGCCTCTGCGGTCACCACCTTTCTATTCTTCCTGGACCCAGAAGGCATCTATAGTGTGCTCCTACATCAATTGAAGAAGCCAACAGTTGTTCACGTTGTGCCCCATGGATTTGCAAAACTTGTAAAATGGAATATGTGTTATCTTCTGATATTTTTGTAGTGTTGCGAACCATGGAGGTATATGTCCCCATTGTCTGCAAATCTCGCACCACTAAGTCTAAGGTCCAGTTGGAAATAGATTCGGTGCATCCTTCGCCATGTAGTTCCCCAACGTAGGACATTCATTGCTATGGTGACCTTCTGAATGGCACATAGTACGTAACACATGCTCGTGCACCACCTAAGCCTTATCCATATCTTGTAACTACATTGTAATATTTGTGAGGTGGGAGTGCACTTGCACCAACCCTGCTGATGTCTCACCACCTCTGGGTGTAGCTACTAGATGCATCATAATCTCCACGGCCTCCGTCTGAGTCATCACCTTCTACTGGGTGAGCGGGACTCAAACGTGGGGTAGTAGTCTTGCAATACAACACTCCCTGTGTTGGACGTATTGGATCTAAAACATCAGTCTATCCAACAATATCTTGAACCATTGGTCATAGTCCCATACGGTTTCTCTAGCTTGTTTCTTGATCTCTTTGATCTTGGTGATACACTGTGATTCTAACTTAGGCTTATGAAACTCCCTAAGTAAATCTCTCTTAATCTCTGTCAGGGACCTACTTTGTCTTGCTAGCGCAGTCGCCTTGTACTTCATATACTACATCAAAGCTTTCTCTTTGAAAGTGGTCTCCAACTATGTGATCTTAGATGCTTCATTTGTGATTCTACTCACAAACCATATAGCTTCACATGTAAACCAATGATGTTTTGCATCATCTTAACCCATCCCAAGGAACATGGGTAGCCTCAGAGTTGTGTCTCGATTCGCCATATTCAACTTAGTGTTGTGTCCTCCCGACCGACTACTCGTTGTTGGCGATGTGAAGTATTGTTGACTTCAACCTCTTATTCACTCATCTCTCCTCTTCTCTTTTATTCTACTCTTTCTTCTTGTACTCCTATCGCTACACTTTCTTCATTTCTTTATTCTTGATTACAAATGCACAAGGGGGGTGATTTAAAGAGGGGGTTCCTCCATCTTCTCTCATTATCTCCGGTGAGGGATCTCAAAGAGCTTCCTACCTGTAGTTGCGCAGGTCCATCCATAATTTCTAAATTCGCTTCCCCTTCTTGGAGGGGTCCATCGACATCCTCTACCATGTTGGCATCGCTACTTTGCCCCTCATCTTCCTCCAATGTGACTACATCTCTCAACATCCATGGGGATCTGACTTCATCTTCTCTGACCCTACTACCACTACTCCTTGTATCCTCACTTGATACCCTACTCCTAATGTCACATCTCTTTGATGGCCTATCCTCCTCTATGCTCCTCGATGGAACAACACTCTCTCCCACACTTCATCCTCGTGCGGTCTCATTTATTTCCATTTTAGTTCTAACCCCTCGTCCTTCACCCCTTGCTATCTCTTTTCCGCTCCTTTCTTTGGCTTTCCTCCTTAACTCAATTCTTCTTACGTATCTCTCATCTCTTCTTCTCTTCTGATCTTGTGGGTCCATTTTCTTCTCACTTCATCTCATCATATTTTGCATACTTTCCACTCGATCCATTTTCTCTCTCTCTTTACCCCTTGTTTCCATCTCCCCCTTTTGCACGAGGGGGTCTACTCGGCCATCCTGTCGGGTTCCATGTGCATCAACCTCTTCTCTACAAACAACATATTGATCCATAGGGGGAATTTATTCCAGCAGTCTCTTTCTAGGGTCGTCCACAAATTTTCTTTCAGCCTTGCTAAAAGAATTGTTGTATTCAATGGCGAACTCAACAAGATATCCTTCCTTCACCCAGTTGAACTAGAATTTGATTGCTCGAGCCTGCATATTATTCACATATTTCCATCTAATGATTGTAATTTGGTCCCATACCAGTGGTTCTTGGACTCCCAAAGAAATGTCAATGTTTGTCTGCCCCTTCAACCATTGATACAACAAATAAGGAAACTCAACAAAGAAAACTCCATGCAAATTTATGTAGATATACCTCTATTTCCAATGTTCGACGTTGGTTATCAGGTTCTTGGTATCTCATCGTCCAAACTCATCTTCCTTCTCAACTAACCAGTCTCGTATTTCCTCCTGAGACAAATTCCACCTCATTCTTTCCCTTCATGATGCAATACAAAACCTTAAGGTCCTGGCAACATAACCATTTGTTCGCTTGCGATTATCTCCACTCTCTTTGCTAGGGGGTTTAAGACTGAGGGTTCATCAAGCTTGACCAATCTCAATCTCCAATCTAGGACCGAAGAAGGTATCACTCGAGATGCCATGGGAATCATAGAAACCAATAGTTTTGTGTAAGATGCAAATAGATAGTGCATATAGGGAAACCTCTCGGGAATAACTACATTCATTCATACATATCTAAATAACATAGTAATAAGCATCAGACAATAAAGCAGATATACATTCACATCATAACACACATATTAGATGACATAGAGAAAGGACTTTGTATTTCATTCATTCATATCAAATACATCCATATCCAAAAACTTATAATAGAGATCTACACCATGCGCTCTAAACTCATACAACAATCATCACAGAGTTCTGCACCATGCGTTATAGTCTCAATCCTTCATTTCTACACAGTTCTGACTCTATCGCATACTCATGGCAGACTTAGACAAAATTGGACATGGATCTCTATCTTTATGTTCCATTTGACTCTCTCTTACAGTCATGAACTCTCTGTTACAATTCTCTACTTGACTCTACTCGACTCCTCGACTCCACTCTCTCTTGAGTAAACAAAATTTTTGCATGCTTTTTCTGTCCGGATGTAGCCCTCAAATATTCTTAGAGCGTGAAAATCCTAACTAACTTGACATCTCATAAATACCTTTTCCCATGATCATTCAAGTAGTTGTAATACTCAAGTACAAAATATTCCAAAGATACGCTCAGATTCGTTGCATGCGATCTTCTCGATTCCTTGCGCGCAGTACAAAACTGGGTTGGCACACACAATCTTCCCTTGGTCAGTGCTGATGTTGATTCTTCTTGGCACCGCACAGTGTATCTTTATGGGTGTGTATGCAACTTCCCCATCACCTTGGGTGCCAACAGGCCCCCAACACTATTAGTCAGCTCATCCTTGAGCCAACGACATCGTCATGATGATTTCCTAGATGAACTGTTGAAATTGGCCATCAACATCATTGTGTAGCCGTTGTGTGAGCTCGAGAACTTGATGTGCATCAGTTGTTGTAACCTCCAGGGACTGACGGTTAATTTGTGTTAGCATTGGAGTTGTCGTTGTCTTTCATTGTTAATTGGTTGTAATATGTCTATCCTTTGTCGACCGTGTCAAGTGAAATGCCAAAGGTAGGTTGTTGTTCTGGATGGGCTGTGGTAATCTCCCAATTTTTGTTGGTGATCGATGTCATTGCTACTTGTCACTCACTCAGAGGTAAAGATGACAATTCCTTCTATTGTTGTGTGACCTTTGCTTATGTGGTTCAAATTTGTTCATCAATGGTACAAATTTCTAGTGGATTCTGGAGGTGATTCTAGATTGTGAATCTATGCTTGATGAGTCCCACAAAGTCTTTGATGCATGTCCGGCCCTTTTGCAATGCTTACTCGGCCATGGCGATATTTAGTTGCAACTCCTAGTTATCTAGTGTAGGTCACATAAGCTTCTCATGAAGCTCAAGATTTTGAGTCGCCAAAACCTGGATGAGCTCTTCGATTGCGTGAAGTTTATGAGGCACAAAGTTGGGTAACTATACATAAGCCTCATCCACGAGGTTGATGATTTCTTTATGAACCACAAACATCGTCTCATGCTGGGATTTACTTTTAGCGTGTGTGATGACTTCTATGGCATGGAGTTGATTGAGCTCCTGATGCACAACCTCTACCTCTTGTTGTGCTCGCAATTCCTGTTTATGCTTAGACTTAGTATCTTTGTGCATGACTACTTCTAGCTCTTGTTGTTGTTGTAGTTGTTCATGTGATTGGATGAGGGACCGGTGTCTATCTCTGAACTCTGTCATGATTGTAATCATAAAATCCTGCAGGTCTTATGTAGGCACCTACGCCAGTTCGAGCTTGGCATTGGTCGGGTCAAAAGAAAAATGACCAATGGATTGATCCACAATACTCTTCTTTGGCTACTACCGCTAACTTTGACGATCTATTGCTCTCAAGGGGGTGAACCTAGTGGCGAAGCAATGGCCAATTGTCGACAAAGAATGTCAAATTTACCCACAACCTCTTTCTATATCACTTGTTGTATCATCAATTTCCCTATGAGTTCCTTGACTAAACTTGGGATAGTTGTAACTATTTTCCCTACTTGTCTTACTGAGTTACTAGTATCCAACCCTTTACTTTTAGTCGTTTATCATCGCTTGTTGGGAACTTAACCGGGTGGCAAGGTTTGTTGTGTGGATTGCACAGGGACTTCCTCCATGATGGGAGTAGACTTCGGAGGGGAAGAGAGTGTGTGTTCTTCATTCGTGTTATAATTTAAATTGATTGGAGTTGTCCCTTCCGTCATTGAGGGTCGTTTCCACTTGCGGGCCCTCTCTTGGTCATCCTCAAACTCCTCACTTTGTGATTGCTCATCCGTGAGTTGTTTGCCTTTGCCTTTGGGGGTGCCTGCCTTTTGTTGCTTGGACTTTAAGGCTCGTTCTTTATGTTGGGTTGTTGTTGTGGCCCTTTTCTTCTCCTAGTTTCTTTTCATTCTTGTTTTGATTTGTCCTTACTCTTCTTAGAAAGGGGGTTTAAAGTCATAAACCCATTCTACGACACCCTCTTGGATGTCTTCTTTGGTGATGCAAAAGGGAAGCATGGTGGTTGCGTGTCACTTGTCTACACGTCGATAAATAAAGACATTATGGAAATCACATTCAAATTTGAGGTAGGCCTCGTACCTTGTCATGACACTTTTCAGAATGCACGACATCAAATTGGCTACTTGTATAAGCTATGTGTACCACTTTTGGAAAGATTTGTGATGTTTGGCTTGGACTGCTTGTTCCTTTGTGTGTTGGAGTGTAAGAAATCTAGGTGCGACAAAGGTGGCGCACCAACTATGTCTTCCTCGTGACCATGAGGGGGACTCCACAAAATCATGACAATTAATAAAATGACCCACTTGTATTGAAACTCCTTACCAAAGTTTTGGGCCTCTAAATAGTCATCAACAAATTCATTTACGAGATATCGTGCCCATGTTATTTGAACCCTTGTAGCACATTACTCGGTAGTAATGATGACTCCAATCGAACATTCGTCCTTGCAACATTTACAGAGTATCTTACAAGCATGTAACTACGTCACAAAATAGATTCTTTGGTCATTCATCTTTGGAATTACTACCCCACAGGACCCTTTGCGCATCCCATATTTAGCATAATTCTCTTCTTGGGACACATCCTTGGCCTATCACATTGGTTGGGTCCTCACCCATTGTTGGCAAGCCTGAGACTCGATACATGGTGTTTTCATCCACTTGGTATTTTTGGTCGATCCACAAATAATTGCTATGCAACTGACTAAGAAAGAAGCACATGCATGCCTCAATCAACGGGCCTCGGCCAAAATGTGGGGAATCCACCAAATTTGGGACACCATATTTCCTAAGGGGCTTGTCCCATGCCTGAGTGAGAAACTTGTCTTTCCGTTGGGCCATTGAACAATCTTTGCATATCAGTCAAATTCTAACTTGGGAAATTGGGTTGGATCATAAACATTGTGGTCTACGCATTGCAACAGAGGAACTTTCCCTAACTTAGGGCCCGTGAAGGTTACATTAGATGGGATGACAGGTTCATGCACCAACTGCTCCTTACTAGCTTTCACCTTCTATCGTGTGTGTGGCATATTGGGGGATGCCATTCTTGTCTGCAATTGGGTAGTGCCCCTGTATTCTCCAAACTGTTTCCTTGGACAACCACAGTAGCTGATACTGTGGTACGACATGTTTTAATTGCTAGGACCTTGCTACCTCGATATTTTCTCCCTCAGCTCTACACTTTTCTCTTTGTTTGTTGGGCATAAATGATAAGTTGACTGATATGTGTGAATTTTTAAATACACCAAGGATGAGCGACAAGCATTAATGACAATGATTGACAACAAAACTCAAGAAATTGCTATAGCCCATTCGAAATAACAAACTCTCTCTGGCATCGCCCCAGATGTGACTGATAAGGCCCAAACATATTACAACTAGCTCATAGCAACACATGTGGCAACAACTCCAATGGTGGCATAAATGGAGCAAATTAACCTTCAATCCCCAAAGGTTACAACAATCGATGCAAATCAGGTTTTCCAACTTGCACAAAGGCTATACGACACTTTCAATACCATTGACAACCAATTTCAGCAGTTCATCCAAGAACTCATGACGATAGTGTCGTTAACCACTTCTATGAAGCCATAAGCATTGTCGTTGGCTTGAGGACGAGCCAACTAATAGTGTTGGGGGATTGTTGGCAGCCAATGTTTTGGGCAATTTGTGGGTGTGTACCACAAGTTAACACTACACATGCACCTATGAAGATACAATGCACAACACCAAGAAGGATAAGCATCAACACCGACCAAAGGAAGATTGCATGCACCAACTCAGTTTTGTACCGCATGGAAGGAATCCAAGAGAATACTGCATGCAATGGATCTTAGTGTACCTTCAAGAATATTTTGTACTTGAGTATTATAACGACCTGAATAATCATGGGCAAAGGTATGGATGAGATCACAAGTTAGTTAGGATTGACATGCTCTAGGAAGATTTGGGGGTTGCATGTGAACATGAAAAGCGTGTGGATCTTTTGTTCACTCAAGAGAGTGGAGCAGAGGAGTTGAGTGAGAGGAGAGAATAAAGCTTTGTAACAACGAGTTCATGACTGCAATAAAGAGTCGATTGGAACAAAAAGATAGAGTTCCATGTTCAGTTTTGTCTAAGTCTTGCATGGGTGTGTAATTGAGACTAGAACGCATGGTGCAAATCTTTGTAATGAATGTTGTATGAGTTTAGAGCACATGGCGCATATCTTCGTTATGAGTTTTTGGATCTGGATGCATATGATATGAATGAATGAAATACAAATTCCTTTCTCTCTGTCATCTGATATATGTGTTATGATGTGAATGTATATCTAATTTAATACTTGATGCTTATTACTCTATTATTTAGCTATCTATGAATGAATGTGGTTATGCCCAAGAGGTTTCCCTGTGTGCACTGCCCCTTTGCATCCGACACGAGACTATCAGTCTCTGTGATTCTCATGGCATCTTAGGTGAGGCATTCTTTGGTCTTAGACTGAATATTGAAAATACCGACACCTTGGGGTTTTTGTTGGTCAAACTTGATGGACCCGTGTCTTAAACCCCCCAATGAGGAGAGTCGAGATAATCTCGAGCCAACAAAACTTGAGATTATCTTTAGAGGGGCCTGCATTGATTTTTTGATCTTCCCTTCGATGTTATGACCCGAGCTTTGTCCATGCTCTAAGTCCATTCCTGTCTGAATTCTTAGATAATTATTCCTCTTTCGTTTGATATCCACGCATCTCTGCAGTAACCATATTACAGTGTGCCTTCTTCTCTTCCCACTTTTCCAACAAGTTTGAGCAATCTTCTGTGACAAGCTCTATACTATGACTGTACCCATAAAGAGCACGTGATTTAGTACAAAATCATGACATGTTGCCCACTTCGCCACAATTAAAACAAATAGGTGTTCTTCCTCCACCACCACTATATCCTCATATATATCCTCCACTCAGACTTAGAAGGCATCTACAATGTGCTTCTGCATCAATTGAAGTGATTGGCAGTTCTTCACATCGTGCCCCACGGATTTGCAGAACTCACAAAACAGAGTATGCATAGTCTTCTGATATTTATGTAGTGTTGGGAACTGGGGAGGTATATGTCCCCATTGTCTACAAATCTTACAACACTCGGTATGAGTTCCAGTTAGAAATGGATTCGGCACACCC